>JASJYW010000027.1:55633646-55654738 GCA_030386875.1 Morinoia aosen
GTCGATTGCACATTACTCGAGACATTCAACAGCTCAGGCACAGCAATCACGGAGCCCAGGGTGGTGCCTTTGGTAATGCCAATGGCGCGATTGGTCAGCGGCGGAATAGCGATGCGCACGGCCTGCGGCAAGATGATGGAAAAGAGCGTCTGGGTAAAGCTCATGCCAGACGAACGCCCTGCCTCCCATTGCCCCGCGGGCACGGCCGCGATACCAGCCCAAAAAATTTCTTCGGCAAAAGCCGCCAACACCAAACTGAGCGCCAACACGGTAGCAGGCAGAGGATCGAGCACGATGTCAAAAGCCGGGAGTGCAAAAAACGCGAGCACGATAATGACCAGTTGCGGAATCGCGCGAAAGATGTCGACAAAGAGCACCATCAACAGGTTGACCGGGCGCACGCCGTAGCTGCGCACCACCGCCAGCAGCAAGCCCAACAAGGTGCCGAAAACCACGGTCAGCACCGCCATCTTCAGCGTGACCCAAAAACCCTGAAGAATCGCGGGCAGGTGCGGACTGATCAGCGGCCAGTTAAAAAAGTAATAAAGAATTTTTTCCATGGTCGGCTCAGTTCAGTCGGCTCAGGAAGTCTTGAATCCGTTTGTGCCGGGGCTTGACAAGAATCTCCTCTGGCGTGCCCTGATCCAGAATGACGCCCTGATCCATGAACACCACGCGGTCACCGACTTCGCGTGCAAACTGCATTTCGTGCGTCACGATGACCATGGTCATGCCGGCGTCGCGGGGTGCGCATCATCACACTCAACACTTCACCCACCAGCTCCGGATCCAGGCCGGAGGTCGGTTCGTCAAACAACATGACCTTGGGCTCCAGTGCCAAGGCGCGAGCAATGCCCACACGCTGCTGCTGGCCACCCGAAAGCTGGTTGGGGTGGTGGTCCATGCGCTCGGCCAGTCCCACCTGCCCCAGATGGAAACGCCCCAGGGCATCCGCCTGGGATTTGGACATTTTTTTGACTTTTCGCAGCGCCAGCGTGACGTTTTCCAACGCCGACAGGTGCGAATAAAGGTGAATACCCTGAAACACCATGCCGATGTTTTGCCGCACTTGATTCAGATCGGTTTTGGGGTGCGTGATCTCCGTGCCGGCCACAACAATGGACCCGCTGGTCGGCGTTTCCAGGCGGTTGATACACCGCAGGCACGTGCTTTTACCCGAGCCGGAGCCGCCGATCATGACAACCACTTCTCCCGCTTTGACGGTCAGATTGATGCCTTTGAGTATCTCCATGTCTCCAAACGATTTGCGCAGTTCCTTGATGTGGACAATGTCACTCATGGCATTACCTTGTTGTACCCGCAGGAACGCTGAGGGGAATGTGTGTTTTTGGAAAAAACTGCCTGCCACCTGCTCGGCAGCAAACGGCGGGCGGTGGATGAGCTTACGGCTTGGCGCAGTTCGATTTGTGTTCGGTCGCGTCGTAGCCGGGAGTTGCGGGTGTGCCGTAACCGGGATAAACCTTGGTCATGGATGAGCCTGCGGCAGGCTCGGTACCAAACCATTTGACGTGCAGCTTGGTCAGCGCGCCATCGGTCTTCATGCATTCAATGGCATCTTCCACCTTGTTGCGCAAGGCCACGTCTTCCTTTCGGAAGGCAAAACCGTAGTTGCTCTCGGTGGTGTAGTCGTAAGCAGACACCAAGGCCGGTGTTTGCTTGGCGATGTAGCGGGCCAGTGGGGTTTCCGACAAGTTGGCGAAGGCGCGTCCCACACCACGGCCTGCACGGCGTCGTTATTCTTGTTGAAACGCTGGATTTCATAGCCGTACTTGGCTTGGTTGTCCCGCAGCCACTTGTCAGAAAAACTGCCGTTGTTCACAGCAATCAACTTGCCTTTGAGGTCTTCCAGTGAGCGCACGTTCGCGCCTTTTTTGGTCAAAAAGCTCAGCCCCCCCGCCATATAGGGCTCGGTAAACAGCATCTGCTGCGCGCGCTCGGAGTAATGTTGGTAGGCGCTGCAATCATGTCGTACCGGGCAGCAAACAACCCGGCAAAGATGGCTGAAAACGGTGTATCCACCACCTCCAGGCCGTCATAACCGATACGCTTGGCCAACTCGGTGGTCAGATCATTGGAAAAACCATCGACTTGTCCGCCGGCATTTTTCATGAAAAAAGGCACCAGCCCAACGTCGGCGGCGACCTTAAAGCGCTTGCTCTGCGCTTGAGCCACGCCTGGCGCAGACACAAGCACAGCCGCAAAAAGGGCCGCCACGGCCAAGCCTGCGATGGCTCGCCTTGAACGAGCGAAACCACAGGCGGGGGCAGACGGTGCTGAGCGAACAGGAAAAGAAGATTGAAACATCATGTTGTGTTGACTCGTTTTTGGGTTGATGGAGTTGTGAATTCTGGGGTTTTAAAAGCTTGATGTCGCATGCTTTTTTATTACCCATGCATAACTTTTCATTAAACCTAGCGATAACCCTTAGCGCGCAAACTTAGAAGGTTGTGCGCATGCCTCGGTACTCAATGGTTCTCAGTATTTGCATAAATTCCTTAGCCGATTGCGAAACCGGCGTCACATTGGAATACAGCATGTGCAGGGACATTTTGGTGCGCGGCTTGATGGGACGAACCACCACATCGGGCCAGACTCGGCCCATCACGGCCAGCTCATCCACAATGGCAATGCCAGCGCCGGCTTGCACCATCGCACAAGCGATGTGCGTCAAGCGCACCTCGACAACCAAGCGGGGCACACCGGGCTGGTTGCCAAACAATTGCTGCACCATCTGCCCATACGGCGTGTCCACGCCATAACCAATCAAGTCCTGCCCCTCTAAGTCACTGATGTGCAGCATGGGCTTGTCCGCCAGCCTATGGCTTGCTGGCAACACGACCGCCAAATGGTTCTCATGAATGGACTCGGCGTGCAAGCTGGGATGCGTCAAGGGCACGATGGCCACGCCAACCTCAACCTGTTGGGTCAACAAGGCTTGCACCAGATCGGTGGAGATGAGGGTCCGTACGTACACCTTGACGTCAGGAAAGACCTGACGGAACCGGCTCACAGCCATGGGAATCAGCGTCTGACCTAAGCTTGGACTGACCGCCATGTGCAGGCTGCCCTGGCGCTTTTCGATCAAGTCACTGGCCACCTCGTTGACCCGCTGCACACTTTGGTGAACCTGCTCAACCTCTTGGAAGAGACGGCGCGCTTCGGGCGTAGGGTAGAGCCGCCCCTTGATTCGCTCAAACAGCAACAAGCCAATACGCGACTCGGTATAAGACAGTAAACGGCTGCAAGCGGGTTGCGAGACATTCAGCAATTGGGCCGCCTTGCTGATAGAGCCCGTCGTCATGATGGCGCGAAAGACCTCTATTTGTCGGAGATTAAGCATGATGCAATGTTATAGATGACGGACAAATAAGCATAAGACATTCTGAACTCTTCTTGCTTAAATAGATATCTTCAACGCGCCCATGCACCACCTGGACGCTTGCCTCCCCCACAAAAAGGAACAACATGAGTGATTTTGATTTGGTCGTACGTGGCAACATCGTCGAATGTGACGGTGTGATCGAAAATGGTTGGGTCGCAGTCTCCGGTGGGCGTGTGGCCGCCCGTGGCGTGAGCGACGCCCCGCAGGCCCGTGACAGCGTGGACGCACGCGGGATGTGGGTCATTCCGGGCGTACTGGACGGCCAGGTGCACTCCGGCAGCCAGGCAAACCAGGAAGGTCTGGGTTGGGCCTCGCGCGCAGCGGCAGCCGGCGGCGTCACCACCATGGTCGAAATGCCTTACGACGATCCGGAGCCGGTAGCCTCAGCCCCTCAATTGGCCAACAAAGTCGCCGAGATTGAGCGTGACTGCCATGTGGACGTGGCCTGCTACGGCACACTGAACGACAAACACGGACTGAAGGCCGCTGCCGGTCTGATCGAAGGCGGCGTCTGTGGCTTTAAGTTCTCCACCTTCGAAGCCAGCCCTGGCCGTTTTCCGCGCGTGGAAGAAGACGTATTGATGGAAGCCTTTCGCCTGATCGCGCCGTCAGGCTTGGCCTGTGGTGTACACAACCAAGACCAGGAGCTGACACGCAAGAATATCCAGCGCATGACCGAAGCCGGTGACACGGGCTGGGACGCCTTTTTGCGCGCCCACACACCCCTGATTGAGAACCTGGCCACCGCCACCATTTATGAACTCGGTGCGCTGACCGGTGCCCGCGCCCACGCCGTGCACGTATCTTTGTCGCGCGGCTTTCAAATCTGCAACATGTACCGCCAGGCCGGCCACCACGCGTCCATAGAAACCTGTGTGCAATACCTAATGCTCAACCACGAAGAACACACCCGCCGCTTCGGTGCCAAGACCAAGCACTATCCACCCATCCGCCCCAAAGCCGAGATGGACTTGCTCTGGACCCACATCGCCAATGACGAGTGCACCTTTGTGTCTTCCGATCACGTCAGCTGGGGCCTGGAGCGCAAGCAAAACGACAACGTGTTCAAGAACTCATCGGGAGGTCCCGGCCTGGAAACGCTGCTGCCGGCCTTCTGGACGGGTTGCGTCGAACACGGCATCGCACCGAGCATGGTTGTCAAGCAACTGTGCTACGGGCCAGCCAAACACTTTCTGTTGGAGCACCGCAAGGGCACGCTCCATGTGGGGGCCGATGCCGACATCGTCATCGTCAAGCCTGAGACCTACCGCTTCGACCCGTCCAGCAGCCTGTCCGCGGTGAAGTGGAGCTCGTTTGAGGACCGTGAATTCCAAGTCCGCATCGAATCGACCTATGTGCGCGGTCAACAGGCGTGGGACGGTCATCAAATTCGCAATGCGGCAGGCAGTGGCCAATTCATCCGTCCGCACAAAGCAGGGCACACATCATGAAGCGGGTCGCGCCCTCCTTGAACCAAGCCCGCCTGTGGCAACGCGCGGAGGACTTGTCCACCATGACCCGCCCGGGGCAACCCTGGACACGCCGTGCGTTTTCTGAACTGTTCCTCGACGGCCGCGCCTGGCTGCGTCAGCAATTCGAGGCAGCCGGTCTGACAGTGACGCTGGACGCCGCCGGCAACCTGGTGGGGCGCCGTGAAGGCCGCAACCCGGCGGCGCGTCCCCTGATGACCGGCTCACACTGCGATACCGTGATGAGTGGTGGCCGTTATGACGGCATCATTGGCGTGCTGGCCGGTATCGAGATTGCCCATACCATGCATGAGCAAAACATCATGTGGGAGCACCCCTTCGAAGTGGTCGATTTCCTGTCCGAAGAGCCCAGCGACTACGGCGTCTCCTGCGTGGGCAGCCGCGCCATGGCCGGCCTGTTGTCGCCCGCCATGCTGCAGGAAAAAAATGAACACGGTGAAACCCTGGCGCAAGGCATCACACGCATCGGCGGCCAACCCGAGCAGCTGGACCGTGCGCTCCGGCCGCCCGGCAGCACAGCGGCCATGGTCGAACTGCACATTGAGCAAGGGCCCGTGCTGGAAAGCTTAGGACTGCCCATTGGAGTGGTCACCAACATCGTCGGCATCTGCCGCCACCGCGTCACCGTCATCGGCCGCCCAGACCATGCTGGCACCACGCCGATGGACATCCGCCGCGATGCCCTGGTTGGCGCGGCAAAAATTATCAGCGCCGTTGACCAAAAAGCCCGCAGCTTTCTGGGCGGTTCGGACTACCTGGTGGCCACCATCGGCCATTTGCTGCTCACCCCAAATGCGTCGAATGCCGTGCCCGGCAGCGTGGAAATGATGCTGGAGGTGCGCAGCGACCAGCAAGCCATACTGGACATCTTCAGTGACGAAGTGCTGACCGCCGTGACACCCGAACTCAAGGCACTGGGTCTGAACCTGCGCTACAGCCGCGTCAGCCAAGCAGCCCCCACCGACTGCGACGACGGTGTGATGCAAGCCATAGACGACGCCGCCACCGAGCTCGGTTACGCCAGCCGCCGCATGCCCAGCGGTGCCGGTCACGACGCCGTTTACCTGGCCAAGAGCGGCCCCATGGGCATGGTCTTCATCCCCTGCCTGAATGGCCGCAGCCATTGCCCGGAAGAATCGATCACACCAGAACAGTTGCTGGATGGCACCCGGGTTTTGTACCAAACCCTGCAGCTATTAGACCAGCGCCTGGCAGCCTAAGCCCTATGGACTGGCGCACAGACGAACTAACGGAGCGTCAGGTGTACCAGCTGCTGGTGAACACGGTGTTGCCCAGGCCCATCGCCCTGGTCACCACCCGAAGTACCGAGCAGATGGTAAACACCGCGCCCTTCAGTTTCTTCAACATCATGGGCTCCGAGCCACCCATCGTGGCCCTGGGCCTCGAAGGCAACACGAATGCCCTCGACAACATGAAAGACACGACGCGCAACATCCTGGCCACGCGGGAGTTTGTCGTCAACTTGGTGGACAAACCACTGGCGCAAGCCATGAACATCTGCGGTGTACCCTTCCCTGCAGGGCAGGCAGAGCACACACGTGCTGGATTGGACATCGTGCCCAGCGTGCAGATCGCTCCGCCGCGCATCGCCCAGTCGCCGGTGCAATTCGAATGCCGTCTGCACACCGCACTGGATCTGGGGCCGCACCGCCATGTTGTGATCGGCGAAATCGTGCATCTGCACTGCCGCGACGACATCCTGACGGACCAAGGTCACATCAACATGGATACGTTCAACCCCATTGGCCGCATCCACGGCACCGACTGGTATGTGGACGTGCAGTCTCGCTTTCAGTCGAAAAAGTACACCCAGGACGACTGGGCCGCACGCTAAAAACCTTTGCCATGATCAAAAAAATCTTTGTCCTCAACCCCAACTCCAGCCAAGTCGTCACCGATGGCATCAACGCTGCCATGGCACCGCTACGCGTGCCAGGCGGACCTGAAATCCACTGCATGACGCTGGCCGAAGGCCCTCCCGGCGTCCAAAGCCAGCGCGACATCGACCAGCTGATAGATCCGCTGTGCCAACAAGCACAAGCGCTCGAAGCCCAAGCCTCAGCCTTCGTGATCGCCTGCTTTAGCGATCCCGGCCTGTATTCGCTGCGCGAAATCATCCGTGTGCCGGTGCTGGGTATTGCCGAAACCGGCGTCTTCACCGCCTTGAGCCTGGGACACCGCTTTGGTGTGATCTCCATCCTGTCGGCATCCATACCGCGCCACCTGCGCTATTTCGCCGCCATGGGTGTGAGTGACCGTTTGGCAGCCGATTTGCCTATTGGCATGGGCGTGCAAGAACTGGTTGACCAAGCCAAAACCATGGAGCGGCTGGTGGCCGTTGGCCGTCAGCTGCGCGACCACCACCGTGCCGATACGGTTGTGCTGGGCTGTGCTGGCATGGCAACTATGCGCGAAGAATTGCAAAGCCACCTCAGCATTCCTGTGGTGGAGCCTACCCAAGCCACCGCTGCCGTGGCACTGGGTCGGACGCTACTGGGATGGTAGTGCAGCACACCCAAAGGTTGGGGGCACCAGCACCATTGCAAGAAGCCGCCGATTTGTTGGTGCAAGCCCACCACAGCCAACAACCCCTGGTAGAGCTCCCCATGCGTTGCCGTCCCAGTACCTTCGAGCAAGCCTATGCGATTCAGGATCTGGTTTTGCATCAACTAGGCCCCATCGGTGGCTGGAAGGTCGGCGCTGCCAGCCCCGAGGCAGAGCCGACTTGCGCCCCTTTGCCGCGCAGCCACATCCAGGCCGCTCCCGCCTGCCTGAATGGCCACACACTGTGTATGCGGGGCGTCGAGGTCGAAGTGGGCGTTGTGCTCCAACATGACCTGCGGCCAAGGCCACAGCCTTATATCTTGGACGAGGTGTTGCAAGCCATCGACTATGTGTGCGTGGCCATAGAGGTTGTCGAATCCCGTTTCCAACACCGTGACGTGGTGGGCCGCCTCTCCACCCTGGCGGACTTGGCCAGCCACGGTGCTGCCGTGTATTTGCCCACCGGCATCAGCCCCTACCCAACCACACCGTGGCAGCTCCCGCATGCCCGATTGCAGCTAGACTCTGGCCCCACCCAAACAGGCCTCAGTGAGAACCCGGCCGGAGAAATCACCCGCTTGCTCGTCTGGTTGGCCAACCACGCCTCGCACCGCAATGTCGGCCTGCTGCGTGGACAACTCATCATCACGGGCTCGTGTCTGCCACCCCTGACAGCCAGCAGCCCAACGGACACCATCCAGGCAGAATTGGCCGGCATAGGTCGATTGAACGTCAACTTGGGCGCATCTGCACAATAAGACGGCCACGCAAAACAAGGGGGCGTCATTAATTTAAATCACCCTCCCCACCGGAGGTTTGACCTTGCTGACTGCAACAGTTTGCCTCAGCTCGTATCGATGAGATACACCTTCTTGTGCCCCTCCAATACATACCGTCCCACCCCCTCCTGCCCCACCCACCGCCCACTGGCCCAGCAAGCGGTGAGCAAGTAGCCGCCGGTGGGGGCTTCCCAGTCCAGCATTTCGCCGGCACAAAACACGCCGGGCAAGGCTTTTAACATCAAGCCCTCGTCCAAGGCGTCGGGGCACACGCCGCCGGCGCTGCTGATGACTTCGGCCAAGGGGCGGGGGGCAGAGACGCTGATGGGCAGGTTTTGAATGGCGGCGGCCAAGGCGTTGGGGTTGTGCAGCGTGGCCGCGTCCAACACCTCATGCAGCAAGGCGGTGTGCAAGCTGGTTAAACCCAGTCGGCTTTTTAAATGGCTGGACAAGGAACGCGCGCCGCGTGGATGGGCCACGGCCGCTTGCACGCGTTCTGGCGTGAAGTCGGGGCGCAAGTTCAGATGCAGCGTGGCCTCGCCGTGGCGCTCAATGGCGTTGCGCAGCCGCGCGGCGGCGGCGTAAATCAAGCTGCCTTCTAGGCCGGTGGCGGTCAGTACACATTCGCCTTTGCGCTCAAACGGCGGGGCTTGGCCGTCGTCAAAACGCAGTGCCACGGATTTGAGGGCTTGGCCGGCAAAGCGGCTGGCCAACAATTCGCTCCAGCCGCCGGCCACGTCAAAGCCACAATTGGCCGCACGCAACGGGGCCAGGGCCACGCCGCGTTGGGCCAGCCAGGGTTGCCACGCACCGTCTGAGCCCAAGCGTGGCCAACTGCCGCCGCCCAAGGCCAACACCACGGCGCGGGCGTTCACCGTCACCGGGCCGGTGGGGGCATCAAACGCCAATTGCCAACCGCCAGCTCTATCGGCTTCGGCCACGTGGGTTTGTGATGCTGGCGTCAAAGCGGTCAACGCACCCGTCCAGCGATGCCGCATGTGAAACACCACGCCCCGTTGGCGCAAGCGGTGCAGCCAGGCGCGCAGCAACGGTGCGGCTTTCATGTCGCTGGGAAAGACGCGCTGCGAACTGCCCACAAACGTGGTGATGCCCAGGCCTTGGGCCCAGTCGCGCAAGGCTTGGGGGCCAAACGCATCCAGCCACGGTTTAACCCAAGCGGCGCGCTCGGCGTAGCGCGAGACAAAGGCTTCATAAGGCTCGGCGTGGGTAAGGTTAAGACCGCCCAAACCGGCCAGCAACAATTTGCGCCCCACCGATGGCATGGCGTCAAACACCTGCACGGGCACGCCGGCTTCGCTCAACACCTCGGCGGCCATCAAACCGGCCGGGCCTGCGCCTACCACCACAACGGGCTGTGTCATGGCTGGGGGTCCTTGTTTGTGTTGTCGCTCACCTTGTCGTCCATGTTGTCGTTCACATCCACTTCCACACAGCGCCCTTGCGCGGTCAAAAACGCGGTGCGCACTTGGGCGCCCGGCTGGGCCAGCGCCACCGCCTGGGCGTAACGCCGCAGTTGCGCGCGCAAGTCGGGCTGGCGCTCGGGTGCGGCGGCCGATTTGTAATCCAACACCCACCACACGCCGGTGTCGCGGCGGCGCACCAAGCGGTCTAGGCGCAACAGCTCGCCGTGCGCGTCCAGCATTTCCATTTCGTTGAACCAGTCGCTGAGCACGGCTTCGTCCCAGGCCCACGCGGCTTGGCCTTGCACAATGGCGCGCGCCATGTGCAACGCTTGTTCGGCTTGCGGCGCAGACAAGCCCCAGGTGCGCGCGGCGGCTTGCACGTGCAGTGCGCTCCAATCAAAACCGCCCACCGGCGTGGGCCGCCATTGCAACAACAAATGCATGGCTTGCCCCAGGCGTGCAGCGTCGCTGTCGGGCTCTGTGGTGTTGGGCGACAGGGCCGATGCGTTGGCAACGGGCACGGGCGGCGCATACGCTGGCACATCCCACACGGTGCAGGTGTTGGCCATGCTGTCTGCGCGGGGCTGGTCCGCTACGGCCTCTTCAGCTGCGGCATCCAGAAAAGCCTCCGGCGCCTCAATCGGCGTGACCACCGGCAACAACCGTTTAAACCAACTCGCGCCGCTGTCGCCATGCGGCTGCATGCTAGAGACCACCAAGCGGTGTTCGGCCCGCGTCAGCGCCACGTACAAGGCGTTTAATTCTTCCAAGGCTTTGGCTTGCTGCTCTTCTTGCAGCAACGCGGTGGCACACAGCGGTGGGGTTTTTTCGCTTTGCACAAACACAAAGCGGCGCGGCGCGGCAGCCTCACCCGGCCAGTCCACCAACACGCCCATGGTTTCGCTGCGTGTGCTTTTGGCGTCGGTGTCCAGCAAGACCACGGTGTCGGCCTCCAAACCTTTGGCGCCGTGAACGGTGAGCAAGCGCACCGCTGCGTTGGCGCTGACCGTGGGCGCGGGCAAGTGGCCGGCTTTAAACGCGCGCACCAAACGGTAGGGCGTGAGGAAACGCCCCCCGTCCAGCGCCAAGGCTTGTTGCAACACGCCGCGCAATTGCGCCAACACCGCCGCACGCAAACCGGCCGGCGTTTGTTGGGCGTAGCGGGCCAACACATCGGCGTCGCGGTAAATGGCGGCCAGCGCGTCGTGCGGCGGCAGCGTTTGCACCCACTCGCGCCAGCGGCGCAGGCGCTGGGTGCTGGTTTGCAGCAAGGCCAGGTCAACGCCCGCTGTAGGGCCTGCTGTAGGGCCGGCTTCAGCGCTGCTCAACAAGGCGTCCCACCAACTCAGCGGCGGGTCCCGGTCATGCGACAAGGCCCTCACCCGCGTGGCCAGCGCCGCCAAATCTTCATCGCGCCAACCCAACAAGGGTGAGCGCAGCGCCCGCGCCAAGCTCAAGTCTTGCGTGGGTGAGACCAAGGCGTCCAGCAAGGCCACCACGTCTTGCACCGCTGGCGCTTGCGCCAAGTCTTGGCGTTCGGGCTCTTCGCTGGCAATGCCGCGTTCACGCAAGGCTTGGTGCAACCAGCCCAGGCGCTCGCGCTTGCGGGCCAACACCATGACGCTGCCCGGCGACAAGCCGGTGCGCTGCAAGTGCGCGGCAATCCAGTCGGCGGCTTGGCGCGCTTCGTGGGCGCTTAAGGTTTCTTCGGCTTCGTAGCGGGCTTGGGTCAAGCTGTCGCGCCAGCTGTCCCTATCCCCATCGCTGCTGCTGCCTGCGGCGTCTTGGCCGCGTTGCAACACATCACGCTCAATCACGGGCAAGGCCAGCACTTCGCCGCGGGCGTCGCTTTCGGTGGTGTGGGCGCGAAAGTCGGGGTATTCGCCCGCCGCGCTGGCATCACCCAAGACTTGGTTAACGGCCGCAACCACGGCGGGGGCGCAGCGGCGGGTGTGGTCGCAGCTCAGGCGCACGCCTTGCAAACCTTGCACCACAAAAGCTTGCGCGGCCCTGAACACCTGCGGCTCGGCGCGGCGAAAGCGGTAAATCGACTGCTTGGGGTCGCCCACCAAAAACACCCGTGGCGCGGCGCCAGCGCCGGCGCCGCTGTAGCTCGAGAGCCAGGCATACAAGGCTTGCCATTGCAGCGGGTTGGTGTCTTGAAACTCGTCAATCAACAAATGCTGCACGCGCGCGTCCAAGCGCTGTTGCATCCAGCCGGCCAGCTCGCCATCGCTGAGCAAGCGCAGCGCCGCCCGCTCAATGTCGTTCATGTCTACCCAGCCGCGTTCGCGTTTGAGCGCGGCGTATTCGCGCAGCAAACAGCGGCTTAACCGCAGCAAGCGCTGGTGGTATTGCCAGGCCTGGTGTTGCCGCGCCGCCGCGCACAAGCGTTGCAGCAGCCCTTCGGCTTCTTGTGCGGCAGCAAATTTCTGCAGGTTTTTGCTCAAGCGGTCGTCGGTTTTGACAAAAAACGCGTCGCGCAGCATGGCCAAGCGTTGCGTTAAATCGTTTTGCTCAAACGCGTCCACCACCGCAGTCGCCGTGGCTTGCGGCGTTTTGTTGGTTTCAACACCCAAAGCCTTGGCCCAGCCCAGCCAGCGCTGGCGCTCGGTGTCGCTGACCAGCAGTTGCTCGGGAAAGTCCAGCGCCGCCCACTCCGGCCACAACTGGCCAAAGCTTTGCACTGAGGTCTCGGCCACGCCCTGGGCGTCGGCCAAGCCCAACTCCACCCGCTTGCTCAGCGCCGCACTCAAAGCCTTGTGGGTTTGCGCGCGGCCATGCAAAGCGACGGCGTCTAAAAAGTCGCGCTCCAGCGCTGGGTCGGCCACCAGCGCGGCGTAAAAGCGGGGCCACACGGCGCGCACGGCGCGGTCGTCGTTTTCCAGCAATTCATAAGTGGCCGGCAGTTGCAATTCATCCAACACGGCCAGCGGCGCGGCGCGCAGCAAAGCGGCAAACCAACTGTGGAAGGTGCGCACTTGCACCGCCCGCCCGCCTTGCAGCAAGCGCCGGTGCAAGCCTTGTAAATCAGCCGCTTGGGCCTGGGCTTGGACGGCGTCCAAGCCGCGCCACTGCAATTCCTGCACCAACGCATCCACCGGCTTTTGAGCAAAAGCTTGCAACCACTCTTGCAAGCGCTGGCGCATTTCACCGGCGGCTTTTTTGGTGAAGGTAATGGCCAATATGTCTTGCGGCGGGCAGCCCGCCAGCAAAGCGCGCAACATGCGTGAGACCAACATCCACGTCTTGCCCGCGCCGGCGCAGGCTTGCACCACCACGTTGCGTTCGGGGTCGCAGGCGATGCGGTAAAAAACTTCGGCACTGACCGGTTGGCCATCGGCTTGGTAAGCAGGCGTCATGACACAAAATCCTTGCGGCACAAGCCGCGCACGGCGCAGTAATCGCACGTGGCGCCCGCGCCCAAAGCGCTCATGGGGTGGCCATCGGCAATGCGTTGCAAATCTTGCGGCAAACCTTGGCGCAGCGCTTCGCGGGCCAGCAACACCTCGGTTTGCTCCACCCACACCTGGCGGCCAGCGCGCTCGGGCAAGCTCAGGTAAGCGGCGCGCAAAGTCTCGTCTGGCAGCAGCGCGGCGTAAAACGCCAGCTGCGTGTCTTCCAAGGGGTTTTTCACGCGCTGGGCGGTGCGCTCGGCCGACTCGGTTTTGTAGTCAATCACCACCGCCAGCGCGCCTTCGGGGCTGGGTTGGCGGTCTATGCGGTCTAGCGTGCCTTGCAGCGTCCAAGGCCCCAAGCTGACGCTGCATTTTTGCTCGGCCGCTTCAAAGCGCATGCGCTGCTGGGTTTCGTGCGGGTGCAGCCAATCCAAATAACGCTCGCGCAAGCCCGGCCAGACGGCGCGAAACGGCAAAAAGTCCGCTTGCCCCAAGCCCATGGTTTGTGTGGTGTGCTCGGCCCAGTGGTTGAGTTGTTCAAGGTCAGCCTCGCGCTCACGCGGCTCGGGCCGGTCTTCATGAAACGCCCGCAACACCGCGTGCAACCAATTGCCCAAGTCGCGTTTGTCGGGCCCGGCATCCAACTCCTGCGCTTCGCTCAAACGCAATTGGCGCAGGGCAAAAAAGCGGTAAGGGCAATCGCGCAAATCTTGGTAGGCGCTGGCCGATAACCGGCGCGGCAACAAATGCGGCGCGCTGGGCTGGGGCGGCAACACCGCCACCATGGGCAGCGTGCGCACCCGGCGTGGATCCGCCGCCACGCTGGCACCACCCGCGTTTTGTTCGTATTGCAACAACTGCACCCACGGGCTGGGCAGCCAGGCTTCGTCGCGTTCGCGCTGGCGCCACAACACATCCACTTGCGGCTGACGCAGCAACACGTCCCAGGCCCGGCGCTGGGCCAGCGCCACGTGGTCGCGGCAGGGCATGCCCAACGCGGCGCGCTGCGCGGCGCTCCAGTCACCGGGCAGTTCGGGGCTGGCGCTTAAGTGGCTGTCATCACAACCCGGGGCCACCACCGCCGCAAACGAGCGCCCCAGCAATTGCGCCAAGGGCAACACCGTCACCGGCGCGGCGCTGGCCGGCGGCACAAAACTGGCGGCTTCCAACACCTCACGCAGCCAAGCGGCAAACGCGCCGTGCGACAAGCGCCGGCTTTGCCCTTGCAGCCACGGGCGCGGCTGATCCAACCACAGCGCTTGCAACACGCGCCGGCCAGCGGCGTCGGCCTGCAGCGCCGGCCACAACGCGCTGTCGTGCAAGGCTTGGTTCAAGGCGTGCAACCACTCATCCAAAGAACGCGGGCTTTGCAAGCGGGCCACCAGGTCGGCCCAGCCTTCGGGCAAATGGGCGTTGGTTGTGGCGCTGTGTGGGTCGTCAGCCAACACATCCGCCCACTGCGCCACGCCGTGGCGACGCCAATCGCGCTCCAGCGCGTTGACCTCGGCTGCTTGCCAGCGCGGGCACGACTTGAGCGCATCCAACACCGCGTCGGTGCTGGCCGCTGGGGCGGCCGCCCGCAGCAAGGCCACAACCTGGGCGGCGGCGCGGGTGGTGGAGAGCTTCCAGCCGGTTTCGTCTTTCACCGCCACGCCCCTCGCCCGCCAGCAAGGCACACACGCGGCGGCTGAGTTCGCGGTCCAAGGCCACCAACGCCACCGGCGCGCGGCCTTGCGCCACATGCGCCAGCACACAAGCGGCGGCGCGCTGGGCTTCGTCTTCGGCGTCGTCGCAAGGGTGTAAGGCGGGGGGCGGGGTGGTGGATGGCAGGGTTGCAGCGGCCTCGTCCCACAACGCCAGGCGCAACACCGGCTGCCCGGCTTGCTCGGCCCGCGCCGCCAAGGCTTGGGCCAGCGGGTCGGGCATCAAACCTTGCACCACCACCCAAGCGTCCACCGCTGCGCCAGTCTGCACACCGGTCTGTACACCGGTCTGTATGGACGTCAGGTGTTGCCACAAGACATCGGTGGCGTAGTCGCTGTTGCCGGCCCATTCCAAGGCCACGGCTTGCAGCAGCGATTCCCACGCCAACGCGCCCACCATGGGCTGCAACAAGCTGCGTTGCCGCGCCAGCCACGCGGGCCGCTCGGGCGGCGGCACGGCGGCGACCACTGTGGCCAATTGCGCAGCGGCGTCACACAAGCGCGCCACCAGCACGCTGCGCCCGGCGGCAGGCAAACCCCGCGCGCCGGCGGCTTGCTGCAGCAAACGCTCGGCACACAAGCTGTCACGGGCGCGGTCCAAGCTCACATCGTCAGGGCCGGGCTCAAACGGGGCCAAGGCTTGCGCCCAATTGCGGGTGGTCTCAAACCGGGGCATATAGCCACCCAGGCCACCGGCAGCGCGACTCAGCCCTGGCTGCCCCATCTGCTGCCAGGCTTGGCGCGCCGCCAACATCAACTGCGCATACGGCAGCAACACCACGGTGCGGGCGGCAACAAGGCCTGGGGCTTGTGAATGTGTTTGCAGATGCGCTTGCAATTGCGCTAACAGATGACCCCAGCGCTGGGCGGCCGGGTGGGGCAACACCCCTGCTGCGGCTGGGGCTGTCTGCTCTGGGTTTGTCTGAGGGGAAAGGCTTTCTGTCACAATGCCAAGCACTGTAACCGCTCACCCCGGTTTTTTACCGACCATCAGAGGATATTCACCAGAGGACACACCATGGCCAGCGACTTGATCAAACACGTCACCGACGACAGCTTCTCCGCCGATGTTTTGCAGTCCAGCGTCCCCGTGCTGGTGGACTTTTGGGCCGAATGGTGCGGCCCTTGCAAAATGATTGCCCCCATCTTGGACGAATTGGCCGGCAGCTATCAAGGCAGGCTGAAATTGCCAAAGTCAACGTGGACGAAAACCGCAACGTGCCCGGCCAATTTGGCATTCGCGGCATTCCCACGCTGATTTTGTTCAAAGACGGCAAGCCCGCCGCCACCAAAGTGGGCGCTTTGAGCAAAACGCAGTTGAGCGCCTTTTTGGACGAGCAACTGGCCGCTTAAAACCGGCACTCTGCGCGCTGAGCACAAAGGTGGCCCCGTGCCACCTTTTTCATTGGTTTTTTTATTGGCTTGTTGTCTGCTGATTTTCTTGGCTGGGGCTGCAGCCATCAGCACCCTACGGCAAACCAACGGCGGTCCAACGGGCCTTTAAAAACCGTACTGTATTTTTCCTGTCATAATGCACGCCAGCGCAGAGCAAGCCGCCTGAGGCACCCACTTTAGGCAGGCACTTAAATGAAGGTTGTTGCCGCCCTGCTGCCGCGAACCCGGGTCTAGCCCCGCCACTTCGCAACCACTATCCCCCTCTCCCTTTCCTCTCGTCTGTTTTCTGTCGATACCTACAACTCCACCTGCGGAGTGACACCCATGCACCTGAACGAACTCAAAGCGCTGCACGTCTCTGAAGTGCTTAAACAAGCCGATGCCTTAGAAATTGAAAACACCGGCCGCATGCGCAAGCAAGAGCTGATGTTTGCCATCATCAAAAAGCGCGCCCGCGCTGGCGAACAAGTGTTTGCCGATGGCGTGCTCGAAGTGTTGCCCGACGGTTTTGGTTTTTTGCGTGCGCCCGACACCAGCTTTACCGCCAGCACCGACGACATTTACATCTCGCCCAGCCAGATTCGCCGTTTTAACCTGCACACCGGCGACATGATTGAAGGCGAAGTGCGCATTCCCAAAGATGGCGAGCGCTACTTTGCCCTCAACAAGCTGGACACCATCAACGGCTTGCCGCCAGAGCAAAACAAACACAAGATCATGTTTGAAAACCTCACGCCGCTGTTCCCCAAAGAACAAATGCGGCTTGAGCGTGACATCAAAAGCGAAGAAAACATCCCGGCCGTGTGATCGACATCATCGCCCCCATTGGCAAAGGCCAGCGCGGGTTGATTGTGGCCCCGCCCAAAAGCGGCAAAACGGTGATGATGCAACACATCTGCCACGCCATCACCGCCAACCACCCCGAAGTCGAACTCATTGTGTTGCTGGTGGACGAGCGCCCCGAAGAAGTGACCGAGATGCAGCGTACCGTGCGCGGCGACGTCATTGCATCCACCTTTGACGAGCCCGCCGCGCGCCACGTGCACGTGGCCGAAATGGTGATTGAGCGCGCCAAGCGCTTGGTCGAGTTGAAAAAAGACGTGGTGATTTTGCTGGACTCCATCACCCGCTTGGCCCGCGCTTACAACAACGTCTTGCCCTCATCGGGCAAAGTGCTCACCGGCGGTGTGGACGCCAACGCCTTGCAACGCCCCAAGCGCTTTTTTGGCGCCGCGCGCAATGTGGAAGAAGGCGGCTCGCTGACCATCATTGCCACCGCTTTGATCGACACCGGCAGCCGCATGGACGAAGTGATTTTTGAAGAGTTCAAAAGGCACCGGCAACAGCGAATTGCACTTGGATCGCCGTTTGTACGAAAAACGCGTTTTCCCCCTCCATTCAACTCAACCGCAGCGGCACGCGCCGCGAAGAGTTGCTGCTGCAACCGGAGATCTTGCAAAAGACCCGCATCTTGCGCCAGTTCATGTACAACATGGACGAAATCGAAGCCATGGAAACCGTGCTCAAGAGCATGAAACAAACCAAAAACAACTCCGAGTTTTTTGATTTGATGCGCCGCGGCGGCTGATCGCTTAAGCCTCTCAAGCCACCAGTCAACACCGCACAACACCGCACCCCCTGCGCTGCGCGTAGAATCAACCACCGGGCCCAAGTTTTTGGCGCCCGGTTTTTTTTGCCTGCCTCTTGGCTGAACAAGACAAAACCGGCACCAGCCAAGCGCCCTCCTCAAGCTCATCACGATGGAATCTTTGGAGTTCGCGCATGCAAATTTTTGACTACGACAACGTTTTACTGCTGCCCCGCAAATGCCGTGTGGACAGCCGCTCGGCTTGCGACACCCGCGTTACGCTGGGCCGCCACAGCTTTCATTTGCCGGTGGTGCCGGCCAACATGAAGACCGTGGTCAACGAGGCCATTTGTGAGTGGCTGGCGCGCAACGGCTTATTTTTATGTGATGCACCGCTTTGACTTGGACAACGTCGCTTTTGTCAAAGACTTCGCGGCCAAAGGCATCATCACGTCCATTTCATTGGGCGTGAAAGCGGCCGACTACGACAACCGTTGAGCGTTTGCTGGCCGAAGGCTTAACGCCGGACTACATCACCATAGACATTGCCCACGGCCATGCCGACAGCGTGCAGCGCATGGTGCCAACATTTAAAGCAACGCCTGCCGGGCAGCTTTGTGATTGCCGGCAACGTGGGCACGCCCGAGGCGGTGATTGACTTGGAGCAATGGGGGGCCGACGCCACCAAAGTGGGCATAGGCCCGGGCAAGGTTTGCATCACCAAACTCAAAAACCGGTTTTGGCACCGGTGGCTGGCAGCTCTCGGCGCTTAAGTGGTGCGCCCCGCGTGGCTACCAAACCCATCATTGCCGACGGCGGCATACGCCACCCACGGCGACATTGCCAAAAGCGTGCGCTTTGGTGCCGCAATGGTGATGGTGGGTTCGCTGTTGGCGGGGCACGAAGAGTCACCCGGCAAACGGTGGCGTTGGATGGCAAGCGTTACAAAGAGTATTACGGCTCGGCCAGCGACTTCAAACAAGGGCGAATACAAACACGTGGAAGGCAAGCGCATTCTGGAGCCCATCAAAGGCCACTTGGCCGATACGCTGCGCGAGATGCAAGAGGACTTACAAAGCGCCATCAGCTACGCCGGTGGCGAGCGCTTGGCCGACATACGCAAAGTGAACTATGTAATTTTGGGCGGCGATAACGCGGGGGAACATTTGTTCATGTAAGTGCCCCGGCAGCACGGGGCCAGGCCGGCCCGGTGCTGCCCTTTAGTACTGCGCCTCGAAAGTAGCGGAACACCATGAAAGTGATGGATTCGTTTTCAGGCTGAGGCGCCAGCCCGCAGCCAAGGCTTGATGCCTTGGCAAGGATGGCAACGACAGCATGGGGACGAAGACGCGCTTTCATGTTTTCGATATTTTCGGGGCGCAGTACCAGGCTTACGCGGTTTGTGTTTGACCGCGACGCACGGGCCCGGCTTGCTCCAACAAGGTTTGCTCCATGTGTTTGGCAACCCCTGCCATGAACAAAATTTCAGCCACAACAAAAGCCGGCCCGACCAGCAAGCCCACCAAATCATCAACAAACGCGGTTTGCGGCCTTCCCAGTAGTGGCCCACAAACTGAATCACCCAGCCCACCAAAAAAGCACCCACGCCCAAGCCAGCCAACCGGTGGTGGAGCTGATGTCAATCACTTGTGGCAATAAATAAGGCAGTGCCACCAACAAGCCATTCATGGCCGCCGTGGCCCAGCCCACCAAACCCAGGCCACGGCTGAGGTACCACAGCGTGGTGACCAGCCACAACACCATGGCGGGTGTGATTGCCCGCGCCCAAGTGGGGGCGTGAGAGCAAGACCCCGACCGCAAACACAATCATGGGAATGCCAATGAAGTGGCTCACGATGTTGCGGTGGTCACGGTGGTAGCGTGCGTATTGCACCATCAAGTCGGTACCGTTTTGAAGCAAAGATGCCATCGCTTGAGTCTCCTTGTGTTGTTGTGGGTCAAAATCGAACTTGAAGCTGGTTTATTGTGCCGCAAGAACCGCCGGCCTCAATAGACGCCCTGCCACCTACCGCAGGCAAAAACAGCAACTGCCGCCTATTTTTACAATACCCACGTGAACACCCCAACTGCTCAACCTCCCGCCATCAAACGCGTCGCCATGCTGGGCATTGGTTTGATGGGTTTTTCCCATGGCCCCAACGCCTGTGCCGTGCTGGCTTTCACGTCACCGCTTGGAACCGCACCACCAGCAAAGCCCAGCGCCTTGAACCCTTGGGCGCCCACGTGGTGCAAGACCCGGCGCAAGCGGTGGCCCAAGCCGACTGCACCCTACTCATGCTCACCGACGGCCAAGCCGTTGCGGATGTGTTGCAAGACGCTGCCGTCAGCGCTGCTTTGCCGCGTGGCAGCTTGGTGGTGGACCTGTCATCAATTCAACCAAGCCAGGCCCGAGACCACGCCGCCGATTTGGCCGCCTTGGGTGTGCAACACCTGGACGCGCCCGTCTCCGGTGGCACGGGTGGGCGCGGAAAACGGCAGCCTAACCATCATGGCCGGCGGTAACGCCAGCGATGTGGAGCGTGCGCTGCCGGTGCTGCAAACCTGGGGCCGCGTCACCCACGTTGGGCCGCACGGTGCGGGACAACTGGCCAAATTGGCCAATCAAATGATTGTCGGCATCACCATGGGTGCGGTGTCTGAGGCTTTGTTGTTGGCCGCCAAAGGGGGGGCCGACATGGCGCAAGTGCGCCAGGCTTTGATGGGTGGATTTGCCGACAGCCGCATTTTGGAATTGCACGGCCAACGCATGGTTGAGCGCGACTTTGCCAAGCGTGCGGCCATGACGGTGCAACACAAAGACTTGCGCAATGCCTTGGGCACCGCAGCCCACCCTGGGCTTTGACGCCCCCATTACCACCTTGTTTGAGCAGCTTTACCGCCAAGCCATCCACAACGGCTTGGCCGATTTAGACCACAGCGCCTTGTTTCTGGAGTTGGCCCGGCGCAATGGCATGACGTAAAAGGTTGCGCGGCACCACCCAAAACTAAATGGCTGCAATCCGCACCAGGCGAATTGCAGCCAAATCAGTTGTTAAGAGGTCAGTCGCATGCGGCCTCTACAGAGGCCTACGCTGCGCTACCTGCACAACAGTTAGCGCGGTGTGCGTGAGCGGCCTGCACCGCCGCCGCTGCGGCCGCCACGGTTGGCGTCACGGCCACCATCACGACCGCCATGGGCAGCGCGCGCTGGGGCAAAACCTTGCCCACCGTCACGACCACCCTCGCGCCCACCACGGGGGTAGCTGGGCGCACCGGCTCTGTCGGTACGGCCAAAAGACGAGAAACCACGACCGGCACCACCGCCACCTGGACGACCTTCACCGCGT
>JASJYW010000027.1:55655238-55684297 GCA_030386875.1 Morinoia aosen
TGGCCAGCAAGGACAAGGCTTGCACCACGTCTGGGCAGTTGTGGCAGGTCAGCGACATATAGACTTCAAAGTCAAAGTCACCGTCCAAGGCTTTAATTTGCTCCAACACTTCGGGCTCCACCTTGGGCGGGTGGCCACCGGTCCACAACAAGGCCAACACCAGCGAGGTGAACTCATGGCCCAGCGGAATGCCGGCAAAACGCACGCCCGAGGTCTCGCCTTCGCGGGCAATCACAAACGAAGGTTTGCGCGCATCGTTGCCCGAGGCATCAACGCTGACTTTGTCCGACAGCGCGGCGATGTCTTGCAACAAAGCCTGCAACTCGGCCGAGCGCTCGCCGCCGTCCAAAGAAGCAATCAAACAAATCGGCTGCCGCAGCATGCCCAAATACGTTTGCAACTGCGCCTTCATAGCCGCATCTAACATGGTGAACTCCTAAAAAACAAAACGATTGGACTGCGCTAGGGTATGCAACGCCCATGCCGCAGCTTCATGGGCTTATGAATCACAAGTCCATCAAACAGCAACACAAAACGAAAATGAAAAACGAGGAAGCGGGGCCGGGGGCAAGGGGGCGCAGCCCCCCAGCCGTGGATGCCACCGAGCTGGCTTTGTCAATCAGTAGGCATCACGAAAGTCAAACCCCGCCCAACCGGGAACGCGGCGCAGCTGGCTTTGCCAGTGCGCACCGCGTTGCCCCCCTTGAGGGGGTGACGCCGCAGGCGGCGCGGGGTGGATGTGAATCCAGCGCGGGGGTGGGTTAAATCTTCCCGACCAACTCCAACGAAGGCGCAATGGTTTTGGCGCCGTCGTTCCATTTGGCCGGGCACACTTGGCCGGGGTTGGCGGCGGTGTATTGCGCGGCTTTGAGTTTGCGCACGGTTTCTTTCACGTCACGGGCGATTTCGTTGGAGTGGATTTCCAAGGTTTGATCACGCCGTCGGGGTTGACCACAAACGTGCCGCGCAAGGCCAAACCTTCTTCGGGAATGTGCACGCCAAAGGCGTTGGTCAATTGGTGCGTGGGGTCACCCACCAGCGGAAACTTGGCTTTGCCCACGGCGGGGGAAGTCTCATGCCAGACCTTGTGCGAGAAGTGGGTGTCGGTGGTGACGATGTAAACCTCTGTGCCCAGTTTTTGGAATTCGGCGTAGTTGTCAGCCGCGTCTTCCACTTCGGTGGGGCAGTTAAACGTGAACGCGGCGGGCATAAAAATCAGCACCGACCACTTGCCTTTGAGGCTTTGCTCCGTCACTTCAATGAACTTGCCGTTGTGAAAGGCTTGGGCTTTAAACGGTTGAACCGGGGTATTGATCAGGGACATGGTGTACTCCTTGGGTTGATGAAACAGAACAAAATCAAGATGGCCTGAATGATAATTCAAAGCTATTAAAAAGTCTTATTGATAGTTTTTATTGGATCATCATAGTCTCATAGCCACCGCCACAACGGCACGGGTTCAGTCAGAGGACAAAGCCGCCACCGGATCCAGGCGGGCCGCTTTGCGGGCCGGCAAATAACCAAACACCAAGCCGGTGGCAAACGCGCAGCCAAAAGCCAACACCACCGGCATCACCGCGTATTGCACCGCCGTGCCCGTGGCCCCAATCACATACGCCACGCCCAGCCCCAAGCCCACGCCAATGAGGCCGCCCAAGGCCGAGACCACCACCGCTTCAATCAAAAACTGCTGCAAGATATTGCGCGTGCGTGCGCCCGTGGCCATGCGAATGCCAATCTCGCGCGTGCGCTCGGTCACACTCACCAACATGATGTTCATCACACCAATGCCGCCGACCAACAACGAAATAGCGGCAATAGAGCCCAGCAACAGCGTCATGGTGTTTTGGGTTTCGGTGGCCGTCTCCATGATGGAGGCCATGTTGCGAATGCGAAAGTCCACCACGCCGTGGCGCGCGGTCAGCAAAGCCTCCACCGCCGCTTGCGTCTCGTTGATGCGACTGACATCGTCCACTGCCACCGTGACGTTGCGCAAATAACGCTGCCCCGACAAGCGCAACTGGCTGGTGGCGTAAGGCACCCACACCGTATCGTCTTGATCATGGCCCATGGGCGATGCGCCGCGCGCACTCATGACGCCAATGACTTGAAAAATCAAGTTGTTCACCAACACATATTGGCCCACCGGGTCTTGCCCATCCGGAAACAAAGCCTGGGCCACGGTTTGCCCCAATACCGCCACGGTGGCGTACGCCCTTTCATCGGCTTCAGAAAAAAACGTGCCGCTTTGCACCGCCACTGCCGCGCCAAAGGAAATTGCGCCGATGTGCCCAAAATGCTGCTGCTGTAATCGGTCTCGCCAAAGCGCAAGGTGGCGCTGCTGTTTTGCTCGGGCACCGCCGCCAACACATTGGGCACTTGCTCAGCCATCGCTTGCACGTCTTCCACCACCAAGGTCGCGGTGCCAGAAAAGCCGCGTTGATTGGGTGCACCTGGGCGCACCAGCAACAAGTTGGAACCCATGGCATTGATGCGCTCTATCACCGCTTGCTTGGCGCCATCGCCTATGGCCATCATGGCAATCACCGAAGCGACGCCAATGACATGCCCAGCAAGGTCAAAACGGCACGGAAAACATTGGCCCGCAAAGCCCGCACCGCCGTTTTGGCGGCTTCGGCAATTTCACTGCCGCGTGAGCTGCGGTGCAACCGCTCATCAGGCCAGGCATGGCCTTTGGGGCTGGGCCGGTAGACGCGGCCCCGAGTCGGCCACGATGCGGCCGTCTTTCATCTCTATCACGCGGTTGGCGTGGGCCGCCACTTCGGCCGCGTGGGTGATAAGAATCACCGTATGCCCTTGGGCCGACAACTGCTTGAGCAAGGCCATCACGTCGGCGCCGCTTTGGCTGTCCAAAGCCCCGGTGGGTTCATCGGCCAAGATGACGCGCCCGCCATTCATCAAAGCCCGCGCAATCGAGACCCGTTGCTGTTGCCCACCCGAGAGCTGATGGGGCTTGTGGTGCAAGCGCTCTTGCAACCCCAGGCGCGTGAGCAATTCGGTCGCCCGCTCGCGGCGCTGGGCCAGCGGCATGCCGGCATACACCGCCGGCACCTCCACGTTGTCGCGCGCGCTGCCCGAGGCAATCAAGTGGTAGCTTTGAAACACAAAACCCAACGCCTCGCGGCGCAACTGCGCCAAGGCATCGCGGTCCAGCGCCGAGACGTCCTGCCCCAAAAAGTGGTAGTGCCCCGCCGCTGGGTTTGTCCAAACACCCCAATATATTCATCAGCGTGGATTTGCCCGAACCCGAGGCGCCCACAATGGCCACCAACTCACCGGGGTAAATTTTCACATCCAGCCCATGCAACACCTCGACCGCCAAATCACCATGGCCGTAGGTTTTTCGGATACCGCTTAAAAGCCATCAAAGGCACGGCGGCAGGGCTTGTGGCGTCTGCCGTGTCGGCGTTGGACAGCGGCGGGATCAATGCCCCCTCCCCGCACCCATTGCCGCACTCACCCCGCCTGACGCTGAGGACGATGATGAGCGGCGCTCGGCCATGCGCTGGCCTATCACCACTTCCTCACCCTCGGCCAAACCTGAACGCACTTCGGTGTAGACACGGTTGCTCACCCCCAGCGTGACGGTGCGGGTTTCTAGCTGCCCCGGCGCCGTCACCACCTGCACCGTGGCTTGTTGCGGCCCGTGCTCACCCGATGAGCCGGCGGCGCGCTGAGCACGCTGGGCACGCTTGCCTGGGTGAGGCGTCGCCCGCGCCGCCGGCACGCGGCGGCGTGGTGATGGGCGTCAAAGCGGCCACCGGCACCATCAACACCTGCTGGGCTTGCGCCACCACAAAAAACACCTGCGCCGTCATCTGCGGCATCAACCGCCCTTGCGGGTTGGCACATCAAACACGGCGTTGTACAACACCACGTTGTTGCTCACCGTGGGGGTGGGCTCAATTTTTTTCAACTGGCCATACCAGCGCTGCCTTGGCTGCCCAGCGTGGTGAAGTACACCGGCATGCCCGGTTGCAGCTTGCCCACATCGGCTTCAGAGACTTGGGGCTAGCACGCGCATGACCGACAAGTCGGCCACCCGCAACAGCGTCGGTGCCGCTTGGTTGGTGTTGAGCGTCTGCCCTTGGCGCGCGTTGATGCTGACCACCGTGCCGCTGATGGGGGCGTAAATGCGCGTGTATTTGAGGTTGGCCTCTTCCACCCGCATGCTGGCTTTGACTTGGTCCATTTGCGCCTTGAGCGCCTGAATTTGCGCTTGCGCCGTCAACACCCGCCAGCTCGGCGTTTTGCAGCGCTTCCGTGGTGGTCGCGCCTGCGGCGGCCAGGTTTTTTTGCCGCTGCTCATCGCGCTCGGCCTTGCGCAGCGCCAGCTCGCGCTCGGTCATTTGCGCCGCTTGGGCCCGCAGTTGTGCGCGGCTGGCATCAACCCGCGCTTGCGAAGTCTCGGCGTCAATTTCAGCCAACAAGTGACCTTGCTGGACCGCATCACCCACTTCCACCGCAATTTTTTTCAGCAACCCCGAAACCCTGCGCCCCCACATCCACATAGTCACGCGGCTGCAAAGCACCGGTGGCACTGACTGTGTTTTCAATATCGCCGCGCTGCACCACGCCGTGGTGTAAGCCTGATCGGACGGGGCTTGGCGGCCCCACCACCACACCAACGCAGCGGCCAGCGCAGCCCCGACGACCACCCAAAAAAGCCAAGACAGGCGCGGCCTGCGGCGCGGTGTCACTGCCGCTGAATGCACACGTGGTTGAGTCGGTTCCAACATAAAAATAACAATGGGTCAGTCTAAAAGCCACAACCGGCGACACCGGGCGGCAACCGGCGATATTGCCTCAAACCCAAGACCTGCCCGAAGTCACGCCGCGTAAAGATCGCGTAAAACACGCCAGCAACCACCCAGCCTGCCGCAGACGGCAGGCCTGCGCATCCGTGTACAGTAACGCCCTGACCAGCCCCCGCCTTGCGTCTGCGCAGGCACGGGCTTGGCAAAAACACGGTTTAACCCACAGGAGACTTTTATGAAACTTCGCTTCTCGGCGCTGGCTAGCGCTTCTTTGATCGCAGCGGCCACGCTGGCCGCCACCGGCGCACAAGCCCAAACCGTACTCAAAATTGGCTACGCCACTTCCACCACATCGCATTACGGCGTGGGCTCTACCGTGTTTGTGACGCGATAGAAAAAGGCACGCAAGGCCGCTACACCTGCCAGCAATTTCCCAATTCCGCTTTGGGCGGCGAGCGTGAACAAATGAAGCCGTGCAATTGGGTACACAAGATTTGGTCCAACACCTCTACCGGCCCCTTGGGCAATTTTGTGCCCGAGGTCAGAATCGTTGACATCCCCTTCTTGTTCCGCGACTACGACCACGCCCGCAAAGTCATGGACGGCCCCATTGGCCAAGACTTGCAAAAGAAAATGGCGGCCAAAGGCTTGATCAACTTGGCCTGGACCGAAAACGGTTTTCGCCACATGACCAACAGCAAACAGCCCATCGTCAAAGCCAGCGACGCCAGCGGCTTGAAGATGCGCACCATGGAAAACAAAGTTCACATGGAAGGCTATAAAACCTTTGGTATTTTGCCCACGCCCATGCCGTTTCCTGAGCTGTTCACTGCCTTGCAGCAAGGCACGGTCGATGGACAAGAAAACCCCATCCCTGTGATCTTGGCCTCTAAGTTCTCACAGGTACAAAAATACCTCTCGCTGACCGGCCATGTGTACTCGCCCGCAGCGCTGATTCTCTCGCCCGCGGTCTGGAACAAACTCTCGGACGCGGACAAAAAAGTGTTTGTGGATGCCGCCAAAAAAGGCGCTGCCGCACAGCGCAAAAAAGTCAATGACGACGAGGACACCGGCATTGCGCAGCTGGAAAAAGAAGGCATGCAAGTGGTCAAAAAAGTCGACGGTGCCAGCTTCCGGCAATCCGTGCTCCGGCCTACCAGCAATACGCCAAAGAGTTTGGTGCCGACAAAATCGCGGCCATTCAAGCCGTTAAATAAACCCGCAGGCCAAGCCCTGAGGTCTGTGGTGGGGCTGCGCTTGCCCATGGCCAGCGCAGACCCACACTTTTTCTTGATGTATGGGTTAATTGATGAGAGCTTTTATCCTGCACCTTGACCGCTTGCTGACCGGTTTGAGTTGGTATACCGCGTCTTTGTTGCTGGCCGTCATTGCCAGTTGGGGCTGTGGCAAGTGACCAGCCGCTTTGTGTTGTCGCAACCCTCAACCTGGACCGAAGAGGCCATGCGCCGCCTCTTGATTTGGATGGTCATGTTGGGCGTGGTGGTGGCACTGCGCCAAGGGGCCATGGTCTCAGTGGATTTGATGCAACGCCTGGCACGCGGCCAATGGCTGCGCTGGGTGCGCGGCCTCATCACCGGCGTGAACCTGGCCTTTTTTTCCGTGGTGTTGTGGTTTGGGGTGGACTTGGTCTGGCGCGTGCGCTTTCAAACCTTTGCCAGCATGGACTTGTCCATGTCTTGGGGTTACGCCGCCGTCCCGGCCGGCGCGGTACTGGCCATGGTGGCGGTATTGGCCCACCACCTAGACCCGGCCAACGAAGCCTTAGCCAATGCCTCTTGAGGTGTTCACAACATGCCTTTAACGCTATTGATTACCATGCTGCTGGGCTTTGCCTTCAGCATCTCCATTGCCATCGCCATTGGCGGCTCGGCCATCTTGGCTTGGCGCTGTTTGACAGCGGCAAACTCATACTTGTGCCCAAAGAGATGTTCTCGGCCATAGACAAGTTTCCCTTGGCCGCCATTCCCTTTTTCATACTGGCGGGCAACTTGATGGAAAGCGGCGGCATCTCACGCCGTTTGGTGGAATTTGCCAAATCACTGGTGGGCGGCGTGCAAGGCGGCTTGCCCATGACGTGTGTGCTCACTTGCATGATATTGCCGCCGTCTCGGGCTCATCTGTCGCCACCACGTTTGCCATTGGTGCCATCTTGATTCCGGCCTTGGTCCAAACACCGGCTACCCGGCCACTTATGCCGCGTCTTTGCAAGCCACATCGGCCGAATTGGGGGTGGTCATTCCACCCTCCATCCCCTGATTTTGTTTGGGGTCTCGGCCGAAGTCTCCATTGGCGAATTGTTCATTGCCGGCGTGGTGCCGGGCTTGCTCATCAGCGCTATGTTGATGCTGTTTGTGCACTTGTACTGCCGCTACAAAGGCTGGGGCTTGCAAGACGGCGAAGGCCGCCTGCCGGTGTGGCGCGCCAGCCGCGACGCGGCTTGGGCCTTGCTCATGCCCGTGATTATTTTGGGCGGCATTTATGGCGGCGTCTTCACCCCCACCGAAGCGGCGGTGATTGCGGTGTTTTACGCCCTGATCGTGGGTTTGTGCATACACCGCGAATTGCAGCTCAAGACGTGGTGCGGGTGTTGCGCAAATCGGTGATCTCCAGCGCCGTCATCATGTTCATCATTGCCAACGCGGGCTTGTTTGCGTTTCTCATCACCCCGCCGGCATCCCCGATGCCATAGGCTTGTGGCTTAAAGACGTGTTGCAGTCACCCGGTTGGTTTTTGTTTGGCGTCAACGCCGCGTTGTTTGTCATTGGCATGTTTATCGAGACCTCGGCGGCCATCATTGTGTTAGCGCCCATCTTGGTGCCGGTGGCCATGCACTTTGGTGTTGACCCGGTTCACTTTGGCGTCATCATGGTGGTCAACCTCGCCATGGGCATGATCACGCCGCCATTTGGCGTTAACTTGTTTGCCGCCTGCACCGTGGCCAAAGTGTCGCTGGATCAAATCGTCAAACACCTGCTGCCTTTTGTGCTGGTGATCTTGACGTGTTTGGCCCTTATCACCTATTTGCCCAGCATCTCACTGGCCTTGCGTGATGCCGTGTTGCCCCAGCCACCGTAGCCCCCATCGGACCGGTCGGACCTGCACCTGCCATAGGCCCCACAATAACCCGGAGTCCCCCATGCCACTGCACTTCATTGCCAACCAAGCCGTGCGCGCCCACTCAGGCCAAACCCTGCCAGTGATAGACCCTGCCGACGGCCAGACTTACGACACCATAGAACGCGGCGACAGCGTGGACATAGACCACGCCGTGCAAGCCGCCCGGCACGGCTTAGACCACCATTGGAGCCGCCTGAACGCCGTGAACGCGGCCGTTTGCTGATGCAACTGAGCCAAGCCGTGAGCGCACACAGCGACGAACTGGCTGCCATCGAACAGCGCGACTGCGGCAAACCCACGCAGCAAGCCAAGGCCGACGCCGTGGCCTTGGCGCGTTATTTTGAGTTTTATGCCGGTGCGCCGACAAATTGCATGGCGAGACCATTCCCTACCACAACGGCTACAGCGTGTTGGACGTGGCGCGAGCCGCATGGCGTCACCGGGTCACGTCATCCCGTGGAACTACCCCATGCAAATCTTTGGCCGCAGCGTCGGCGGCGCGCTGGCCGCGGGCAACGTCTGCGTGGTCAAGCCCTCGGAAGACGCCTGCTTGTCGCTGCTGCGCGTGGCCGAGTTGGCCGCGCAAGTGGGCTTTCCCCGCCGGGGCCATCAACATCGTCACGGCTACGGCCACGAAGTGGGCGATGCGCTGGCACGCCACCCCGGCATAGACCACATCAGCTTCACCGGCAGCCCGCACGTGGGCACGCTCATTCAACAAGCTGCGGCCGAACGCCATTGCCCCGTCACCTTAGAGCTGGGCGGCAAAAGCCCACAAATCGTCTTTGATGACGCCGACATCGACACGGCGCTGCCGTTTTTCATCAACGCCATCGTGCAAACAGCGGCCCAAACCTGCAGCGCCGGCTCGCGCCTGCTGGTGCAGCGCAGCCTCTACGAGCCCTTGCTAGAGCGCTTGGGACAAGCCTTTCAAGCCTTGCGCGCCGCCCGCCCACCATGGACTTGAACTTAGGCCCTTTGATTCGGCAAACCCAGCTCGAACGCGTGCGCGGCTTTTTGGCCCAAGCCAGCGCCGACGGCATTGCCACCGTGGCGCAAGGCCGCATCGTTGATGAAGCGCCGGCCACCGGCTACTACGCCGCGCCCACTTTGTTGCGCGACGTGCCCCCAGAGCACCGCCTGGCGCAAGAAGAAATTTTTGGCCCCGTGCTGGCCGCCCAAGCCTTTGATGACGAAGACCACGCCCGTCGCGCTGGCCAACCACAGCCGCTTTGGCTTGGTCGCTGGCGTTTGGACGCGTGATGGCGCGCGCCAATTTCGCCTCGCGCGCCGCATCAAAACTGGCCAAGTCTTTATCAACAACTACGGCGCCGGCGGCGGTGTTGAACTCCCGTTTGGTGGCGTCAAATCCAGCGGCTATGGCCGAGAAAAAGGCTTTGAAGCCTTGCTGGGCTTTACCCACCTTAAAACCGTGGCCATTCAACACGGCTGATCACGCCGCCACACACCTGCGCAAAGGCTTGCCCGGCGTGGTATTTTTTTCCTGTCATAATGCGTGCCAGCACAGAGTGAGTCAGCTACATCACACACCCGCAGGCCGCGTTATCCAACGCTAGCGCCAAAGTGCAACGCCTAGGTAACCTAGGTAAAGCCCTTGGGTACCCGTCCTGGGGCAGCGTTACCACCCTGCTGCCGCGAACCCGGACCAAACGCCGCCACTTCGCCCCCTTTCTTCTTTTTACCCTCCCTCTTGCGTCTCTTCTTTTGTTGATACCTACAACTCCACCGACGGAGTGACTCTCATGCACCTGAACGAACTCAAAGCACTGCACGTCTCTGAAGTGCTTAAACAAGCCGATGCCTTAGAAATCGAAAACACCGGCCGCATGCGAAAGCAAGAGCTGATGTTTGCCATCATCAAAAAGCGCGCCCGCGCTGGCGAACAAGTGTTTGCCGACGGCGTGCTCGAAGTGTTGCCCGACGGTTTGGTTTTTTGCGCGCGCCCGACACCAGCTTTACCGCCAGCACCGACGACATTTACATCTCGCCCAGCCAGATTCGCCGCTTTAACCTGCACACCGGCGACATGATTGAAGGCGAAGTGCGCATTCCCAAAGATGGCGAGCGCTACTTTGCGCTCAACAAGTTAGACACCATCACGGCTTGCCGCCAGAGCAAAACAAACACAAGATCATGTTTGAAAACCTCACGCCGCTGTTCCCCAAAGAACAAATGCGGCTTGAGCGTGACATCAAAAGCGAAGAAAACATCACCGGCCGTGTGATCGACATCATCGCCCCCATTGGCAAAGGCCAGCGCGGGTTGATTGTGGCCCCGCCCAAAAGCGGCAAAACGGTGATGATGCAACACATCTGCCACGCCATCACCGCCAACCACCCTGAGGTCGAACTCATTGTGTTGCTGGTGGATGAGCGCCCCGAAGAAGTGACCGAGATGCAGCGCACCGTGCGCGGCGACGTCATTGCCTCAACGTTTGACGAGCCCGCCGCGCGCCACGTGCACGTGGCCGAAATGGGTGATTGAGCGCGCCAAGCGCTTGGTCGAGTTGAAAAAAGACGTGGTGATTTTGCTGGACTCCATCACCCGCTTGGCCCGCGCTTACAACAACGTCTTGCCCTCATCGGGCAAAGTGCTCACCGGCGGTGTGGACGCCAACGCCTTGCAACGCCCCAAGCGCTTTTTTGGCGCCGCACGCAATGTGGAAGAAGGCGGCTCGCTGACCATCATTGCCACCGCCTTGGTTGACACCGGCAGCCGCATGGACGAAGTGATTTTTGAAGAGTTCAAAGGCACCGGCAACAGCGAATTGCACCTGGACCGCCGTTTGTACGAAAAACGCGTATTCCCCTCCATTCAACTCAACCGCAGCGGCACGCGCCGCGAAGAGTTGCTGCTGCAACCGGAGATCTTGCAAAAGACCCGCATCTTGCGCCAGTTCATGTACAACATGGACGAAATCGAAGCCATGGAAACCGTGCTCAAGAGCATGAAACAAACCAAAAACAACTCCGAGTTTTTTGATTTGATGCGCCGCGGCGGCTGATCGCCTCCGTCCCTTCAAGCTGCCACCCCACCCGCCTGCGATCAACTGCCGGATCTAGGGTTATAATCTGCGGCTTTCGCGGAGAGTGCGCCTGACTTAAGGAAACCCACCTTAAGGACTTGCTCAAATAGGTTGAGCCGTGGCTACCGCAACTGACCCAGCCCCAGTGCCCCGCGCTAGGGCTAAAACCTGAATCAAAGGACTGTGCCATGAAAGAAGGCATTCACCCCAACTACCGCGAAGTGTGTTTCGTGGATTTGTCCAACAACTTCCAATTCGTGACCCGCTCGTGCGCGCCCGCGAAAGAAACCATCAAACTCGATGATGGCCGCGAGTTGCCTTTGTTCAAACTCGATACCTCTAGCGAATCTCACCCCTTCTACACCGGCACACAAAAGTCGGTGGACAACATGGGTGGCCGCGTGGAAAAATTCCGCAACCGCTTCGCCCGCAGCGCCAAATAAAAAAACCGCTGTTGCGCACCACAAACAAAAAGCCGGACAGCGTGTCCGGCTTTTTTGTTGTCGCTTATGTTGTCACGTATGTTGTCGCTAAGCGCTGGTCGCTGATTGTGTCGCCGTGAACCCGCCCACCCCCGCCATCGTTGCCCAAGCCGCCGCGCGCCGCCTGCCACGCGTGGCCATTTGGTTGTTTTGTCTGGCCTACATCGTGCCCGGCTTTGTCGGTCGTGAGCCCTGGAAAAACGACGACATCACCACTTATGGCGTGATGCTGGGCATGGCGCAAGGCCGCATCGATGGGTTCAACCCCACGGTGTTGGGCCACATGGTCGATGGCATTGCATTGCTGCCAATGTGGTTGGGGACGGCTTTTATCCAAGCCTTGCCTTTTGTTCCCCCAGAGTTGGCCTCACGCCTGCCTTTTGCGCTGTTGCTGGCTTTAACGCTGGCCAGCACCTGGTACGGCATTTACCACTTGGCGCGCCTGCCGCAAGCGCAGCCGGTGTCGTTTGCTTTTGGCGGCGAGGCCAGCCCCACCGATTACGCCCGCGCCATGGCCGATGCCGGCTTGCTGGCTTTGCTCGCTTGCCTGGGACTGGCCCAGTTGTCGCACGAAGCGGCGCCGGCCTTGGCGCGCTTGGGTTTTGCCACCTTGCTGCTCTACGCCAGCGCACGCATTGCGGCGCAGCCCGTGACCGTTAATTGGCCCCACTTGGGCATTTGGGCTATGGCGGTGTTGTGCTTGGCGTTGAGCGCCGCGCCGCGCCAAGCGCTGGTGTTGGCCTTGGGCAATTTGGCCTGGATTGCTTGGGCCCGCCCGGCCCAAGCCCGGCGTTTGTTGCCGTGGGCCGCGCTGGCGCTGCTGCTGACCTTGCCCTTGCTGCACTGGCCCACACCGGCGGTGCAACTCAACCCGGTGTGGGATGTGGACGCCGCGCGCAGCTTTGTCCGCCAGTGGCTGTGGTTTACCTGGCCCGCTTGGCCACTGGCCTTGTGGACGCTGTGGCGTTGGCGGGCGCAATGGCGCAGCCCCCATGTGGCGTTGCCGCTGTGGAGTGTGGTGGTGGGCTTGGTCGCGTCGTGGGCACAAAGCGGCAGTGACCGGGCTTTGATGCTGGTCTTGCCCGGCCTGGCTTGTTTGGCCGCGTTTGCACTGCCTACCCTCAAGCGCAGCGTCTCGGCCCTGATTGACTGGTTTACCTTGCTGTTTTTCACGGGTTGCGCCCTCATCATTTGGGTGATTTACGTGGCCATGATGACGGGTGTGCCCGCCAAACCCGCGGCCAACGTGGCCAAACTGGCACCGGGTTTTGAGCCCGTGTTTTCTTGGGGCTTGTTGTTGCCGGCTTTGTTGGCAACAGCCGCTTGGGTGTGGCTGCTGGTCTGGCGCGTCGGACAGCACCGCAGCGCGCTGTGGAAAAGCCTGGTGCTGCCCGCTGGTGGGGCCACTTTGTGTTGGCTGTTGTTGATGACGCTGTGGCTGCCGCTGCTCAATTACGCCCGCAGCTACGGACCGATTGCACGCCAAATTGCAGCGCTAACCCAAGACACCCCCTGCCTGCTGGCGGTGAACTTGACGCAAGCCCAAATCACCGGTTTGCACATACAAGGTGGCTTAACTCTGACACGCGACCCGTATGACCCACGCGCTTGCACAGCCTTGGTGGTCTCAGCCGATGGCTTGAAATTCTTAAGCCAACAAGTGCCGTTGTCCGACTGGCAGTTTGATCAAGCCTTGCCGCGCCTGAGAGAGCGCAGCGAAACCTTGTTGTTGTACCGGCGTCGGCCTTAACCTCAAACCCCTGCCACGGCGTCTTCGGACTCAGGCGCCACTTGCGGCAAACGCACGCGCTCGGGAGGCACCGCAATCGTAAACACCGAGCCTTTGCCCACCACGCTGTGCACCCGCATGTGCCCGCCGTGGCGTTGTGCCACGTGTTTCACAATGGCCAAGCCCAAGCCGGTACCACCGGTCTCGCGCGAACGGCTGCGGTCTACGCGGTAAAAACGCTCGGTCAAACGGGGCAAGTGCTCGGACGCAATACCAGGGCCGGTGTCGTGCACGCTGAACTCGGCACCACCGTCAGGCAACACAACCCAAGTGGCCTCAATGCGGCCTCCCGCTGGGGTGTAGCGCACCGCATTGCTCATCAAGTTGGACATGGCGCTGAGCCATTCGCTGCGGTTGCCGCTGATGAGCATGTCCGGACAAGCGCCCATCACCACATCGTGTTGTCCCTGGACCAACACCTCGGACAACGAGCGCGCTTCTTGCACCACTTGCTGCAACAGCCCTTGGGCAGTAGCGGTTTCTTGGTGTCCTGGCACTGGACTGCCTTCCAAACGCGAGAGCATGAGCAAATCGCTGACCACCGTCAGCATGCGGCGTGCTTGCTCGGCCATCAAGCCCAAATAACGCTGTCTATCGGTCTTGTCCACTGGCAGCGTTTGCATGGTCTCTATAAAACCGCTGAGCACCGTCAGCGGCGTGCGAATCTCGTGCGAGACATTGGCCACAAAGTCGCGCCGCATGGTCTCGGCCAATTGCAAAGCCGTCACATCGCGTGTGAGCAACAGCTTGCGGCCTTTGCCATAGGGGTGGATTTGAATAGAAATGCTGGGCGTGTTGCCACTGAGCGTGCGGCGGCCAATGACTTGAATTTCTTTGCTGAAATCGCCTTGCGACAAATACTCTAAAAACCCCGGATCCCGCACCAAATTGCGAATGTATTGGCGTAAATCTTTTTGTGGATCAAAGCCCAGGTGTTGCGAGACCGTCAGGTTGCACCACTCAATGGCGTTGTTTGCGTCCAGCAACACCACGCCATTGGGCGAGGCCTGGATAGCGGACAAAAACTCTCGCAGCCGCCCCTCACTGGCATCCACGTGGCGCTGGGCCTCTTTCATCTTGCGCCGCACTTGGTAGGCAATATCGCCCCAGTCAGAAGGCCATTGCAGCCGAGCATCGCTGTCGCCGCCAAAATGCACATCCATGGAGCGCACCAAACGGGCGGTGCGCAAACCATCAAACACCAACCACAGCGCAGCGCCTAAGAGCGCGCCCAAGGCCATGACCCACAACACGCCCATGAGCCAGCCGGGCAACATGCCCAGCAGCAGCAAGGCCAGCAGCTCAAAAAAACGAAGAATCATGCAGGGGCTGTTTGAACCGTGAGGCGATAACCAGCGCCTCTAACGGTTTCAATCATACCCCCGGCCACGCCCAAAGACTCACGCAAACGCTTGATGTGTACGTCAACCGTGCGCTCTTCAATGAACACATGGTCGCCCCAAATTTTGTCCAACAACACGGCGCGTGTGTGCACCCGCTCGGCATGCTTCATCAAGTAATGCAGCAACTTAAACTCGGTGGGTCCCACTTTGAGCTCGCGCCCATCGTGGGTGACGCGGTAAGTGGCCGCATCCAATTGCAAGGCGCCCACTTGCACCGAGTCGTTGACCACCTCAGGCGCGCGGCGGCGCAACACGGCGCGTATGCGGGCGAGCAACTCTTGGGTGGAAAACGGCTTGGTCACGTAATCGTCAGCCCCGGCATCCAAGCCTTGTACTTTGTCGGACTCATCGCTGCGCGCGGTCAACATCAAAATCGGGATGTTGCGCGTGCGCTCATGCTTGCGCCAGCGGCGTGCCATGGCCGCGCCACTTTCGCCGGGCAGCATCCAGTCCAACAAAATCACGTCGGGCAACACGGCATCAACCTCGCGCTGCGCCGCCGCGCCGTCAAACACCACCGTGGGTGCAAAACCGTTGTGGCGCAGGTTGACGGCAATCAGCTCGGCAATCGCCGGCTCGTCCTCCACCACCAGTACGCGGGGTAGCTTTCTCATTGAATCGCAGACTCCAAATTCTCGGGCGCAATGTGGCGCACATCTTCGCCTTTAACGATGTAAATGATGGCTTCGGCGATGTTTTTGGAGTGGTCACCCACACGCTCAATGGCTTTGGCCAAAAACAGCAAATCCAAACTGGGCGAAATGGTGCGCGGGTCTTCCATGATGTAAGTGATGAGCTTGCGCAAAAAGCCATCGTATTCGTCATCAATTTCGTGGTCTAGCTTGATGATGCTCAAGGCCGCTTGCACATCCAAACGGGCAAACGCGTCCAGCGATTTGCGCAACACCGCCGAGACCAAGTCCGCCGCCACCCGCAGCTCTGAGGTGGGCAAAGCGCGGTGCGAACCGCTTTCAATGATGGACTTGACCATGCGCGCCATTTTGGTGATTTCATCACCGGCGCGCTCCAAGTTGGCGGTGGTTTTGGAGACCGCAATCAGCAAACGCAAATCACGCGCCGTGGGCTGGCGGCGGCCAATCACCGAGGAGATGTCGTGATCAATTTGCAACTCCAACTGGTTGACACGGTCTTCCACTTGCAGCACTTGGTCGGCCACTTCGCTGTTGAACTCGGTCAAGGCATACAGCGCATTGCGCAGTTGCGACTCAACCAGCCCGCCCATCTCCATCACCCGCGAGGAGATTTCATTGAGCTCAGCGTCAAACTGGCTGGAAAGGTGTTTATCGCTCATCCAAATCTCCCGGTAATGTAGTCTTCGGTTTCGGTTCGCTTGGGTTTAAAAAAGATTTGTTCGGTGTCACCAAACTCAATCAACTCACCCAAATACATATAAGCCGTGTAGTCGCTGCAACGCGCCGCTTGCTGCATGTTGTGGGTCACGATAGCAATCGAATAATCGGCCTTGAGCTCGTGCACCAACTCTTCCACCTTGCCGGTGGAGATGGGGTCTAGCGCCGAGGTGGGCTCATCGAGCAACAACACCGAAGGCTTGACCGCCACGCTGCGCGCAATGCACAAGCGCTGTTGCTGGCCGCCCGAGAGCGACAAGCCACTTTGGTTGAGTTTGCCTTTGACCTCGTTCCACAACGCGGCTTTGGTCAATGCCCACTCCACGCGGTCGTCCATGTCGCTTTTGTTCAGGCGCTCGTACAACTTCACGCCAAACGCAATGTTGTCGTAAATCGACATGGGAAACGGCGTTGGCTTTTGAAACACCATGCCAATACGGGCACGCAGCAAGTTCAAATCTTGCTTGGGATCCAAAATGTTCTCGCCATACAAGTTGATCTCACCTTCGGCGCGCTGCCCAGGGTAGAGGCTGTACATGCGGTTGAGTGTGCGCAGCAAAGTGGACTTGCCGCAGCCCGAGGGCCCGATGAAAGCCGTCACACGCTTTTCGGCAATGTTCATGTTGACGTTCTTCAGGCCTTGAAACTTGCCGTAGAAGAAGTTGAGGTTGCGCACCTCAAGAGCGTTGGTTGGGGTGGTCTCTGTCATAGTGAAGTGTCCATCTCGCGGTTACTGGCTGGTTCTGTCTCGGAAGAAAACGCGTGCGACGATGTTGAGCGCCAGCACGGCAAGGGTGATGATGAGGGCGCCGCCCCAAGCCAGGCGAATCCAGTTGTCATAAGGGCTCATGGCAAACTGGAAAATCACCACCGGCAAGCTGGCCATGGGCTGGCTCATGTCGTTGCTGTAGAACTGGTTGCCCAAGGCGGTGAAGAGCAGCGGCGCGGTCTCGCCGCTGATGCGCGCCACCGCCAACAGCAAACCGGTGATGACACCGCTTTGGGCCGCACGCAGCGTCACCATGGTGGCCACTTTCCAGCGCGGCGCGCCCAAGGCAAACGCCGCTTCACGCAAGCTGCCCGGCACCAAGCGCAACATGTTTTCGGTGGTTCTGACCACCACCGGAACGGCAATCAAAGTCAAGGCCAAACTGCCAGCGTAGCCCGAGAAGTTGCCCAAAGTGGCCACCGCAATGGCGTACACAAACAAGCCGAGCACAATGGAGGGGGCCGACAACATCACATCGGTAACCATGCGGGTGATTTCAGCGGTTTTGCTGGTGTCGCCGTATTCGGCCAAATACACCCCGGCCAAAATCCCAATGGGTGTGCCCACCGCCACCGACAAGCCCACAATCATCAAGCTGCCCACCAAGGCGTTGCGCAAACCCCCGCCCTCCGAACCAGGCGCTGGCGTGTCTTGGGTGAACATGTTCCAGTCCATGGCCGCCAAGCCATTGGCAAACAACACGTACAAAATCCACAGCAACACCGCCAAGCCCAAGGCCATGGCCGTCATGGACAAGGTCAGACCTATGGTGTTGAAGCGCTGACGCGAGGCATACAGTTTTTGATCAATTTGCATAAGAGGCGCTCCGGGTTACAGGCCTTTGGCGCGTTCTGCGCGCTGAACCATTCGCTTGGCCAAGAACAACACCACAAACGTGATGATGAACAACACCAAGCCCAAGGCAAACAAGGCCGAAAAGTGCAAGCCATCGGCCTCACCAAATTCATTGGCCAAAGCCGACGCGATAGAGGTGCCGGGCGAAAACAGCGAGTTGGGCATGCGGCTGGCATTGCCAATCACAAAAGTCACGGCCATGGTCTCGCCCAAAGCGCGGCCCAAGCCCAGCATGACGCCGCCAATCACGCCTTTTTGCGTGTAAGGCAACACCACTTTGCGCACCACCTCCCAGGTGGTGCAGCCCAAGCCGTAAGCCGATTCGCGCAAGATGGAAGGGGTGATTTCAAACACGTCACGCATCACCGCAGTGATGAAGGGCAACACCATAAAAGCCAAAATAATGCCGGCGGCCAAAATACCCAAACCATTGGGCGCACCGCCAAACAACCAGCCCACCAAAGGCATGCCGCCCAGCACGTCTTGCATGGGCACTTGCACGTAATCGGCAAACAAGGGCGCAAAAATAAACAGGCCAAACATGCCGTAAATGATGGACGGCACAGCCGCCAACAATTCAATGGCGGTGCCCAGCGGACGGCGCAGCCACACCGGGCAGGTTTCGGTCAAAAACAGCGCAATGCCAAAGGCCAGCGGCACCGCCAAGGCCATGGCAATACCGGCGCTGGCGAGCGTGCCCACAATGGCAATGGCCGCGCCAAATTGCTCATTGACAATGTCCCACTCCACGTACCACAAGAAGCGCACGCCAAAGGTTTTAAACGTGGGCCATGCGTTGTAGAACAAAGAGATGATGATGCCGGCCAGCACCACCAACACCAGCAGCGAAAACGCTTGCGTGAGCCGGTGAAAAATAAAATCTTGCCACTGCTGCCGCCGCGCAATGGCTTGCATATCGGCCATGCTGCGCTCGGTTTGCACAGCAGCAAGACCACTTGAATGGGTAGACGTCATGGTGGTTTCTGTACTCATAAGAGATGACCTGTGACTGCGCCTTGGAAGTCTTCTGTCATAAAAAAGACACCCGCCCAAGCGCTGCGCACAGGCGGGTGTCTGGCCGTCAATGGGTTTTCCAAACGACCGTCAGAGGGGCAGCAATCACTTGTTGTTGATCGTAGACCACACTTTGCTGCGGATGCCAGCGGTCAAGCTGTCAGGCAGTGGCACGTAGTCCAAATCGGTGGCGGCTTGTTGGCCACTTTTGAAAGCCCAGTCAAAAAACTTCAGCACTTCAGCCGACTCGGTTTTGTTGGCGGGGTTTTTGTACATCAAGATGAACGAGGCGGTGCTGATGGGCCAGCTGTCTTTGCCCTTGGCATTGACCATGGACACGCCCATGCCGGGCACGCTGTCCCAGTCCACGCCAGCGGCAGCGGCAGCAAAGGTTTTGTCGTCAGGCGAGACAAAGTTGCCGTCGGCATTTTTCAGCTTCATGAAAGGGATGTTGTTTTTCTTGGCGTAAGCGTATTCCACATAGCCAATCGCGCCTTTGATGCGGGTCACGTTGGCGGCAACGCCTTCGTTGCCCTTGCCACCCACCGAAGTGGATGCAGGCCACTTCACCGCTTTGTCGGTACCCACCATGGATTTCCAGTCGGGGCTGACCGAGCTCAAGTAGTCGGTGAAGTTAAACGTGGTGCCAGAGCCGTCAGCGCGGTGCACCACCGTGATGGTTTGGCTGGGCAGTTTTTTGCCGGGGTTCAACGCGGCAATTTTGGCGTCATCCCACTTGCTGATTTTGCCCAAGAACATTTCAGCCAGCACCGGGCCGCTGATGTTGATGTCACCGGGCTTAAAGCCTTCCAGGTTAAACACGGGCACGGTGCCACCAATGATGGCGGGAAACTGCACCATGCCATCTTTGGCCAACTCTTCACCGCTGACCGGTGCGTCGCTGGCACCAAAAGCCACGGTTTTGGCGCGAATTTGCTTCAGACCACCGGAAGAACCGATGGACTGGTAGTTCAAACCCGTGCCGGTTTTGGCTTTGTACATCTCCGCCCATTTGGCGTAGACCGGAAAGGGAAAGGTCGCGCCCGCTCCGGTGATGTCAGCGGCCAAAGCCGAGCCCATGACCACAGTGGCCAAAGCAGCGGCGGCAACAGATTTGAGAAAAATTCGCTTGGTTGTCATACAAAAAGCCTTTCAATCGATAACAGCGATAACTACAGGAGATCAATGCCTGCACTGTAAGTCGGCTTTGTGACAATCACATGACAGTCACAGAAATTCCACTTCCGCGCCAAGCAACCCAGTGGCCCATCAGAATGCGCCACAATCGCGGCTGTTTTTCTATTGATGGGGCGCATGCAACGGGGATGACCCAGCGACCCTATCTTTTAATTTTTTTATGCAAAACGGTACCTTGCTCGCTGCAGTTGACCTGGGCTCCAACAGCTTTCGCCTCGAAATCGGTCGCTTCCAGGCGGGCCATATTGAACGTGTCGAATACCTCAAAGAAACCGTGCGCCAAGGCGCCGGGCTGGATGAAAACAAAAACCTCAGCCTGCCGGCCATGGAGCGGGGCTGGGCGTGTTTGGCCCGCTTTGGGGAGCGGCTGCGCGGCTTTCAAAAATACCAAGTGCGCGCCGTGGCCACCCAAACCCTGCGCGAAGCGGGCAATCGGGAAAACTTTTTGCGCCGCGCCCATGAGTTGCTGGGCTTTCCCGTCGACGTGGTCTCTGGCCACGAAGAAGCGCGGCTGATTTACCAAGGCGTCTCGCGCTTGCTGCCGCAGTCGCACGAGCGGCGGCTGGTGGTGGACATTGGCGGGCGCTCCACCGAGATGATCTTGGGCCAAGACTACGAAGCGCGCCGCATGGAGTCTTACCGCCTGGGCAGCGTGTCGTGGTCGACCCGCTTTTTCCCCCAAGGCCAGTTCAGTGAAAAAGCCTTTCGCACCGCCGAAGTGGCCGCGCAAGCGGTTTTGGACGAAGCGCAAGACTTGTTTCCCCGTGGCCAATGGGACATCGCTTATGGCTCCTCGGGCACCGTGGGCGCGGTGGCCGATGCACTCGAAGCCAACGGCTGGCCGGCAGGCCAAGTCACGCGCGAGGGCCTGGAATGGTTGTGCCAAAAGCTGATACGCGCCGGCAGTGCCGATGCCCTGAAAATCGACGGCATCAAAGACGACCGCCGCCCCGTCATTGGTGGCGGCATCAGCGTGTTGCGGGCGCTGTTTAAGCTGTTCGACATTGATCAAATGTTGCCCACCAGCGGCGCACTGCGCCACGGCGCTTTGTACGACTTGGTCGACCGCGACAACAAAGACAGCCCCGATGTGCGCGAGCGCACGGTGACGTGGCTGGCCCAACGCTTTGGCGTTGATGCCGTGCAAGCCCAGCGCGTGGGCCAGGTGGCCACACGCCTGTTTGCCCAAGTGGCCACCCCCGATCCACAAGCCGGGCGTTATTCGCAAAAACTGGACTGGGCCGCGCGCTTGCATGAAATTGGCACCCACATCTCACACGACGGTGCCCACCGCCACGGCGCTTACATCTTGGACCACGTGGACGCACCCGGTTTTTCACTGCCCGAGTTGCACCGCATGAGCCAATTGGTGTTGGGCCAACGCGGCAAGCTGCGCAAGCTCGACATCCACCTGGAAGACGAATTGTTTGCCAAGCAGTTGCTGTGCCTGCGCCTGGCCACCTTGTTGTGCCACGCCCGCCGCAACCCCGAAGACCAGGCCTTAAGCCTGCACTACAGCGCGCCCGAATTCCACATCAACGCCGCCCCCGGCTGGGCCGAGCGCTACCCACAATCGGCGCTGCTGCTGCAAGAAGAAGTGCAGGCCTGGCACAAATCGCCGTGGCGTTTGACACTGGACTTGGGCTAAAGCCCATAACAATCAGGTATTTTTTAACGCACTGCCACAACCCCATGTCTGCCGACCAGCAACTTCAAACACAAGCCCAAGCGTTGGGATTTCCGCTGTCTTTGCCCATCAAAATTGGGGGAAATTACACGCCCGCGCTGCGTGACGGCCCACTCGTTTATGTCAGTGGACAGATTCCCCGCATAGGAGATGCCATTGCCGTCATAGGCAGTGCGGGCGACGAGGTTTCGCTGAGCCAAGCGTGTTTTGCGGCGCAAGTCAGTACCCTGCGCGCCCTGGTACTGGTCCAACAAATGTGCGGCTCATTGGAGACCGTTTTGTGTGTACCCCGCATGAGCGTCTTTGTTCGCTCCGCGCCCACCTTCACTCAACACAGTGAAGTGGCAGACGCTGCCTCTGACTTGTTGGTCAAAATTTTGGGAGAAAACGCGGCTCACTCACGCACATCGGTGGGGGTGGCCCAATTGCCCAAAGGCGCAACCGTCGAGCTGGACTTTATTTTTAAAGTCAACGCTGTCTAAAACCACCCGCCCCCAAGCGCTTGTGGTCGCACCCGTTCGGAGAACCGCTACAGCAACTCCGGCGTCTGCACCGTGAGCAACACGGTTTGTGGTTTTTCATCGCGCACGCGCTGGCGCAGCCACCACACCGCGCCTTTGCGCACCGTGCATTCGGGCTCGGCAAACCCAACAAACGAGCCACCACACGGCCCAAGGTGGGTTGGTGGCCCACCACCAAAAATGGCGCTGCGGGCTTCGGGCCATTGGGCCAAATTCAACAAAGCATCGGCGTCGGACTCGGGCGCCAATTCATCGCGCAAGCGGTATTTGCGGCCCAAGGCCAACACGGTTTGTTCGGTGCGCACGGCCGGGCTTGAATAAATGCGTGTGCCTTCGGGCAGTTGCCGGTCCAGCCAAGCGGCCATGCGCGCGGCTTGCTTTTCACCTTTGGGGGTCAGGCGCCGGGCCAAGTCACCGCCCAAGTCCACCGTCTCTTCGGCTTCGGCGTGACGCCAAAGAATCAAATCCATACCGTCCTAGCCTTTCTGTCCATAACGGCGCATCAACGCCTGTTGGGCCGAGTGCCCACCGATTTGTTGCAGGTAGCTGCCATCGGGTTGTAACAACCAAGCGTCACAACCGTCGTGCAAATAAGCGCTCAAACATTCGTCCAACACCCGTTGGCGCAACACCGGGTCGGTCACCGGCCAGGCCAGCTCAACGCGGCGCAACATGTTGCGGTTCATCCAGTCGGCGCTGGAGAGCCACAACACCTCGTCGTCGCCGGTGCGAAAGTAAAACACCCGTGAATGCTCTAAAAACCGACCAATCACCGAACGCACCCGCACCTTGTCGGTCACGCCCGGCAGTTGCGCGGGCAAGATGCAGGCGCCGCGCACAATCAAATCAATCACCACCCCTTGCTGCGAGGCATGAGCCAGGGCACGTGCCAACGGTTCATCGGTCAAGGCGTTCATTTTGACGATGATGCGCGCCGGTATGCCTTGGGCAGCGGCGGCGGCGGCAGCCGCGGTTTGGTCGAGCAGCGTGCGCTGCAACTGAAACGGCGCAATCACCGCGCGCTTGAGTTTGGGCAAGCGGTTTTGGCTGGCCACGTGCAAAAAGACTTGCTCCACATCGGCGGTCAGCGCCTCATCGGCGGTGAACTGGCTCAAATCGGTGTACAAGCGCGCCGTGCCCGGGTTGTAGTTGCCGGTGGACAAGTGGGCGTAACGGCGTATGCGCGAGCGGCTGCCGCGACCCTCGCGGCGCGTGACCAACAGCATTTTGGCGTGGGTTTTTAAACCCACCACGCCATACACCACTTGCGCGCCCACCGACTCCAGCCGCTCGGCGTAGTTGATGTTGGCCTCTTCATCAAAGCGCGCTTTTAACTCCACCACGGCGGTGACCTCTTTGCCGCGCCGCACCGCCTCGCGCAACAAGGCCATCAAGGCCGATTCGCTGCCGGTGCGGTAAATGGTTTGTTTGATGGCGAGCACCTGCGGGTCGTCCACCGCTTCACGCAAAAACGCCAACACGGCGTCAAAGTTTTCATACGGCTGGTGCACCAGCACATCGCCTTGGCGCAAGCGCTCAAAAAACGACTGGCCCGGCGTCAGCTGCGCGGGCCAGCCCGGCGTGTAGCGGTCAAAGCGCAGCGCCGGCACGTCGACCAAATCAATGAGTTGGTTCAGCCGCACCAAATTCACCGGCCCCGGCACCAAATACAAAGCCTGCGGCGGCAAATCAAACTGGCGCAGCAAAAAGTCCGACAAAAAGGCCGAGCAGCCCATGGAGACTTCCAGCCGCAAAGCCTGACCGTAGTGGCGTTGCTGCAAACCTTGGCGCAGCGCGGTGCGCAGGTTTTTCACCTCTTCTTCATCCACCGCCAAATCCGAGTGGCGGGTGACGCGAAATTGCGCAAACTCTGTAACTTGCCGTCCGGGAAACAAATCGGCCAAATGCCCACGCACCACGCTGGAGATGGAGACAAAATGGATTTGTTTAGAGCCTTTGACGCTGGGCATGCGGAAAAACCGCGGCAGGCTGCGTGGCACTTTGACAATGGCCACTTCGTTTTCGCGGCCAAACGCGTCTTTGCCACTTAAACGCACAATAAAGTTCAGCGACTTGTTGGCCACTTGCGGAAACGGGTGCGCGGGGTCCAAGCCCACGGGCACCAACAGCGGTTGCACCTCGCGCACAAAAAAGTCTTTCACCCAGCGCCGCTGGCGGGCATCGCGGGTGCTGTGCGAGATGATTTTGATGCCGCGCTTTTCCAGTTGCGGTAGCAACTCGTCGTTGTAAATCGCGTATTGCTGGCTCACCAGCGCATGGGTTTTTTCCGACAACTGCTCAAACGATGACGCGGTGTAAGTGCCGCGCTGATCGCCGCTGTTGTGCGCGCTTAAGTGGGGTTCAAAGCGCACCTCAAAAAACTCATCCAGGTTGGAAGAGACTATGCACAAGTAGCGCAAGCGCTCGAGCAAAGGCACATCGGCGCGGCGCGCCCAACTGAGCACGCGCTCATTAAAAGCCAAAATGCTGTGGTCGCGGTCCAGCAAAGGTAAAGGGACAGGCACTTCGGGAGTCTTCATGTGGCCCGTATTGTCCACAAAAGCAGGGGACTTTTATGACAATGACTTTTATGACAAGCTGGCCGCAGCTGTCGCCGGCTGGTTTTCACTCTCACGCTGCCAAGGTGGTGCCCAGTGGATCAACTCCAAGCGCCCATCGCTGTGCTCAACCAAGGCCGACAAGCTCTCCACCCAATCGCCATCGTTGCAATACAAAGTGCCGTCAATGCTGCGCATTTCGGCGCGGTGAATGTGGCCACACACCACACCATCGTGGCCACGCCGCCGCGCCTCGGCGGCCACCGCCTCTTCAAACTGCATCACGTAATTGAGCGCGGTTTTGACTTTGTGTTTGAGGTATTGCGACAGCGACCAATACGGCAGCCCCAGGCGCGCGCGCCATGAATTTAAATGCCGGTTCAAGCGCAGCGCCAACTCGTACAAGTTGTCACCCAAATACGCCAACCACTTGGCGTATTGAATCACGCCATCAAAGTGGTCGCCGTGCACAATCCACAAACGCTTGCCGTCCGCCGTGGTGTGCACCGCTTCATGGACCACGTCAATGCCGCCAAACTGGTGGCCGACAAAGTGGCGCGCAAACTCGTCGTGGTTGCCGGGCACAAACACCACATGGCAGCCTTTGCGCGCGCGTTTGAGCAGTTTTTGCACCACGTCGTTGTGGCTTTGTGGCCAATACCAGCGGCGGCGCAATTGCCAGCCATCGATGATGTCGCCAATCAAATACAGGTTTTCGCTGGGGTGGGCTTTTAAAAACGCCAGCAAGGCTTCGGCCTGACAACCTTGTGTGCCCAAATGAATATCAGAGACAAAAACGGTGCGGTAACGCGGTTGCTCTTCACGCGCCTCGCGCGCCTGATCGGATTCGCCTTGGCCTGCCGCCGTTTGCGCCTCAGACGCCGAGACTGCGGCCATGGCTTTGAATGCGTCCAAGGCCTGATGCATCAATCATTGGCCCAAAAAATGCTTGCGGTAGCGTGGAGGCAAGTCTTGTATGCGCATCATCATGGGCAAATCGGCGACGTTAAAGTCCGGGTCCCAAGCCGGCGCGCCCAGCACTTGTGCGCCCAAGCGCAAATAACCTTTGATCAAAGCCGGCGGCTCCACCAGCAAGCCGTTGTCCAGGCGCTCCACCGGCAGCGGCAAGCGCGGGCGCACATGGTGTTCAATCGAGGCCAAATGGCTGCTGCTCACTTGCCGCCAAATGCTGGCAGCGGCGTGGCCACCATCGAGCATAGGAATACTGGCGCAGCCCACCATCACATCCAACTGGTTGTGCGCCATGAACTCGGCCAAAGCGCCCCACAGCGTCATGATGACACCACCGTGGCGGTGGTCGGGTGTACGCAGCTGCGGCCCAACTCCACCATGCGGTCGCGCAGGCTGCGCAAGCGCGTTAAATCAAATTCGGTATCGCTGTAGGTGCTGCCGGCGCGGCGCGCTTGCGCCGGGGTCAGCACGCGGTAAGTGCCAATCACCGCGCCGGTGTCGGCTTGGCGCACCAGCAAATGTTCGCAATAGTCGTCAAACAAATCCACGTCATGACCGGGCACTGTCTGGGGCAAGCGCGCGCCCATTTCGCCAGCAAACACCTCATAGCGCAGGCGCTGGGCTTCACGCACTTCATCCAAATGCCGCGCCCAACTGACATGCAAACCCGCCGGCACGCGGGCCAGCGCTGCCGTGGGCAAGCTGGCAGGCGTCAGGTGAGCAAGCGAAGCATTCTGGGTAGACGTTGAGAAAATTTTCATTGCATGGCGTTCCAGTTGTCCTGGAAGCCATTGTGAAAACCGGTCGTGACGGCTGCGTTGCAATCGAATGAAATTTTGGTGACAGTGCGCCGTGTTAAAAACAGCCAAGCCTTCACCGCCCACGTTCACAAGCGCGTTGTCACGGCAACACCTTCAGCGCAAAACCACCACCCAGGCAAGACTTGGGCGGCAGCCTCAGAGTGCGCCCATCGCGCCGCGCTGGCGGCGCAAAACGCAGGCGTAAGTGCCCAGTTGCCAGTGGCAGTCACCCAACAACTGGTCGTTGGCCATGAGCCGTTTGGCATAGTGGTGTATGGGGGTGTCATCTTGTAAGCCCATGGTGCCATGCAACTGCAAAGCATCCAGTGCCCACCCCATGCCAGCGCGGCCACACGCCCATTTGGCCGCCCGCACTTGTTGGTCACGCTCGAGCGCATCGTCCATACCGGCCCAATCCTGCGCCGCTTTGTTCAACATGGCGCGCGCATTAAACCAAGCATGAAAGTGGTTGGCCGCCCGGTGTTGCAAGGCTTGCAGCTCAGACACGGGTTTTTCAGCGCCCTGCCGGGCACGCAAATGCTGCACCGTCAAGCCCAAGGCGCGGCGCATCGCGCCCAAGGTATCGGCACACAAGCCCAGGGTGGCCACCATTCTGGCGCTGTTGAGTACATCGCCCGCACGCTGGGGGCCTACCATCATGCAAGCGTCTGAGAGCACCATGCCATGAAAGCGCAAATCCGCCGCCCAGCGGCCATCGTGCAGGCGGTACAAGCGTTTTTTCAAATCGGGGTTGCCGGCATCAACTTCAAACAAAGCCATGCCGCCCACATCCAAGGTGGCGCTCACCACAAAGTGGCTGGTTTTCTCGCTGCACATGACAAAGCGTTTGCCGCCGGTCAAACACCATTTGCCGCCATCACGCGAGGCAATGGTGGCGGGATCGGTGGCCAGCATGCTGGCATTTTCCAGGTCGGCCAATGCCGCTTGCACCTTGCCCGAGACCAAATCGGCCAGGCGTTGAGAGCGGTAGACAAAGCGTTCTGTGCTCAGGTAAAGCTGCGCCCCCAGCACGGCGTGCCACAACAAGGGCTCTAACAGCAAATGCGCCCCGGCCGCTTCCATGGTTAACAACAAGCGAGTCATAGACCCCCCGGCGCCACCGTCGGCCTCTGGCACCCACAAACCGGTCAAACCTTGTTCGGCCAATGTGGCCCAGTGGTTCGTGCTGATACCGGCGGCTTCCGTCACGTACCGGTCATCGCTGGCATGGATGCGGCCCAGCAAGCGATGCACCACATCGCTGTACAAGGCGTGCTCGGCTTTTAAGCCTTGAGAGAAAGGTTGGTCCATGGGCGTCTCGCCCGCAAACACCGCTTGCGCCATGATGTGCCGCTGCGCCTGGGCCGTGCCCTCTTCCAACGCCACCCCACGGCTGCACCATGTGTGCGGCCACAAATGTTCCCAGTGCGCCGAGGTGCCGGCATCGCTGCGCCGCACGCCGGTCACCGGCGCATCGGCGGGCAAGGCATCCAAACCCACCGCCTGCAATTGCAACTGCTGTATGTCTTGCAACAACTCGCTGCCTTGCAGTTTGAGCATGACCAAGTCCAACGCCGCAGGCTCGCCGGTTTGGGCGCGCTGCACCAACGGCCACCACGCGGCCTCCAAAACCCGGTAGCGCAAATCCAACTCAGCCAATTGGACGGAGAACCGCATCTCAGCCGAGCGCCCCCGCTGCGCGGCCAATCGGTGCGCCTCTTGCAACTCGACCTGGCATTCATCAACACGTGCGGAAAAAACAGGCGCAATATTCATGATGGACTTCATCACAGACCAGCCTTGATGGGCCGGGCCCAGCACATCGCTAGCGGGGACACGAACTTGGTCAAACAACATCTGCGCGTGCAGCGTCGCTCCACTGATAAAGCGCATGGGTTTGACGTCCACGCCCGGGGCTTTTAAGTTCACCAAAAAAACCGACAGCCCTTCTTGCATAGACGCGGCATTCAAATCCGTGCGCGCCAACACCAAAGCCCAATTGGCCCAATGCGCATAGCTTTTACCCATTTGCAGGCCGCTCAGAACCCAGTCATCGCCTTCTGGCCGCGCCGTGGTGCACAAAGTCCCCAGCGCTTCATCCATATTCGACTCGCAATAACCTTTGACCCAGTAATCATCAAAAGACAAAATGCCCGGCAAAAACCGGCTGCACTGCTCAGGCGTTCCATAGCGCATCAAGGCCGGCCCTATGATTTCTACGCCCAGGTTTTCAAACCGGGGCGCGTCACTGGCCGCGACCTCTTCTCGAAAAATCGCCTGCTCCATCAGCGACCACCCTGGCCCACCATGCTCGCGTGGCCAACTGGGCGCCGCCCAGCCTTGCTGGTACAAGATGCGCTGCCAACGCTGCGCTTGTTCGTGGGTGGGCAAACAACGCTCACGCACCGACTGGGCCATGTCACCTGGCACCGCATGGGCCAGAAACTGCCTGACCTCAGTGCGAAACATCTGCAACTGCACTGTCATGGATTCGTACGACATGGGACTCCCTCTCTGAAATACATACAACTCAACACATCAAAACCAGCTAGCCAACACCACGCGCGCTATCCGCTGCGAAATGCTTGGCTAGCCAGCACCTGAGCTCCCAATACAACCAGAGAGCACCATCCGCCCCACGCTCGATTTGGTGACAGCACTATTTTTTTGAGAAAAAACA
>JASJYW010000027.1:55684797-55725099 GCA_030386875.1 Morinoia aosen
ACAGTCACAGAAATTCCACTTCCGCACCAAGCAACCCAGTGGCCCATCAGAATGCGCCACAATCGCGGCTGTTTTTCTATTGATGGGGCGCATGCAACGGGGATGACCCAGCGACCCTATCTTTTACTTTTCTCTATGCAAAACGGTACCTTGCTCGCTGCAGTTGACCTGGGCTCCAACAGCTTTCGCCTCGAAATCGGCCGCTTCCAGGGCGGCCATATTGAACGGGTCGAATACCTCAAAGAAACCGTGCGCCAAGGCGCCGGGCTGGATGAAAACAAAAACCTCTGCCTGCCGGCCATGGAGCGGGGCTGGGCGTGTTTGGCCCGCTTTGGAGAGCGGCTGCGCGGCTTTCAAAAGTTCCAAGTGCGCGCCGTGGCCACCCAAACCCTGCGCGAAGCGGGCAACCGCCAAGACTTTTTGCGCCGCGCCCATGAGTTGCTGGGCTTTCCCCGTCGACGTGGTCTCTGGCCACGAAGAAGCGCGGCTGATTTACCAAGGCGTCTCGCGCTTGCTGCCGCAGTCGCACGAGCGGCGGCTGGTGGTGGACATTGGCGGGCGCTCCACCGAGATGATCTTGGGCCAAGACTACGAAGCGCGCCGCATGGAGTCTTACCGCCTGGGCAGTGTGTCGTGGTCGACGCGCTTTTTCCCCCAAGGCCAGTTCAGTGAAAAAGCCTTTCGCACCGCCGAAGTGGCCGCGCAAGCGGTTTTGGACGAAGCGCAAGACTTGTTTCCCCGTGGCCAATGGGACGTCGCTTATGGCTCCTCGGGCACCGTGGGCGCGGTGGCCGATGCACTCGAAGCCAACGGCTGGCCGGCAGGCCAAGTCACGCGCGAGGGCCTGGAATGGTTGTGCCAAAAGCTGATACGCGCCGGCAGTGCCGAGGCCCTCAAAATCGACGGCATCAAAGACGACCGCCGCCCCGTCATTGGTGGCGGCATCAGCGTGTTGCGGGCGCTGTTTAAGCTGTTCGACATTGATCAAATGTTGCCCACCAGCGGCGCACTGCGCCACGGCGCTTTGTACGACTTGGTCGACCGCGACAACAAAGACAGCCCCGATGTGCGCGAGCGCACGGTGACGTGGCTGGCCCAACGCTTTGGCGTTGATGCCGTGCAAGCCCAGCGCGTGGGCCAAGTGGCCACACGCTTGTTTGCCCAAGTGGCCACACCCGACCCACAAGCCGGGCGTTATTCGCAAAAACTGGACTGGGCCGCGCGCTTGCATGAAATTGGCACCCACATCTCACACGACGGCGCCCACCGTCACGGCGCTTACATCTTGGACCACGTGGACGCGCCCGGTTTTTTCGCTGCCCGAGTTGCACCGCATGAGCCAATTGGTGTTGGGCCAACGCGGCAAGCTGCGCAAGCTCGACATCCACCTGGAAGACGAATTGTTTGCCAAGCAGTTGCTGTGCCTGCGCCTGGCCACCTTGTTGTGCCACGCCCGCCGCAACCCCGAAGACCAGGCCTTAAGCCTGCACTACAGCGCGCCCGAATTCCACATCAACGCCGCCCCCGGCTGGGCCGAACGCTACCCACAATCGGCGCTGCTGCTGCAAGAAGAAGTGCAGGCCTGGCACAAATCGCCGTGGCGTTTGACACTGGACCTGGGCTAAAGCCCATAACAATCAGGTATTTTTTAACGCACTGCCACAACCCCATGCCTGCCGACCAGCAACTTCAAGCACAAGCCCAAGCGTTGGGATTTCCGCTGTCTTTGCCCATCAAAATTGGGGGAAATTACACACCTGCGCTTCGCGACGGCCCACTCGTTTATGTCAGTGGACAGATTCCCCGCATAGGAGACGCCATTGCCGTCATAGGCAGTGCGGGCGACGAGGTTTCGCTGAGCCAAGCGTGTTTTGCCGCGCAAGTCAGTACCCTGCGCGCGCTGGTATTGGTCCAACAAATGTGCGGCTCATTGAATACTGTTCTGTGTGTACCCCGCATGAGCGTCTTTGTTCGCTCCGCGCCCACCTTCACTCAACACAGTGAAGTGGCAGACGCCGCCTCTGACTTGTTGGTCAAAATCTTGGGAGGCAACGCGGCTCACTCACGCACATCGGTGGGTGTGGCCCAATTGCCCAAGGGCGCAACCGTCGAGCTGGACTTTATTTTTAAAGTCAACGCTGTCTAAAACCACCCGCCCCAAAGCGCTTGTGGTCGCGCTCGTTCGGAGAACCGCTACAGCAACTCCGGCGTCTGCACCGTGAGCAACACGGTTTGAGGTTTTTCATCGCGCACGCGCTGGCGCAGCCACCACACCGCGCCTTTGCGCACCGTGCAGTCGGGCTCGGCCAAACCCAGCAAACGGGCCACCACACGGCCCAAGGTGGGTTGATGGCCCACCACCAAAATGGCGCTGCGGGCTTCGGGCCATTGGGCCAAATTCAACAAAGCATCAGCATCGGACTCGGGCGCCAATTCATCGCGCAAGCGGTATTTGCGGCCCAAGGCCAACACGGTTTGTTCGGTGCGCACGGCCGGGCTTGAATAAATGCGTGTGCCTTCGGGCAGTTGCCGGTCCAGCCAAGCGGCCATGCGCGCGGCTTGCTTTTCCCCTTTGGGGGTCAGGCGCCGAGCCAAATCACCGCCCAAGTCCACCGTCTCTTCGGCTTCGGCGTGACGCCAAAGAATCAAATCCATACCGTCCTAGCCTTTCTGTCCATAACGGCGCATCAACGCCTGTTGGGCCGAGTGCCCACCGATTTGTTGCAAGTAGCTGCCATCGGGTTGTAACAACCAAGCGTCACAACCGTCGTGCAAATAAGCGCTCAAGCATTCGTCCAACACCCGTTGGCGCAGCACCGGGTCGGTCACCGGCCAGGCCAGCTCAACGCGGCGCAACATGTTGCGGTTCATCCAGTCGGCGCTGGAGAGCCACAACACCTCGTCGTCGCCGGTGCGAAAGTAAAACACCCGTGAGTGCTCTAAAAACCGGCCAATCACCGAGCGTACCCGCACCTTGTCGGTCACGCCCGGCAGTTGCGCGGGCAAGATGCAGGCGCCGCGCACAATCAAATCAATCACCACCCCTTGCTGCGAGGCATGAGCCAGAGCGCGTGCCAACGGTTCATCGGTCAAGGCGTTCATTTTGACGATGATGCGCGCCGGTATGCCTTGGGCAGCAGCGGCGGCGGCAGCCGCGGTTTGGTCGAGCAGCGTGCGCTGCAGCTGAAACGGCGCAATCACCGCGCGCTTGAGTTTGGGCAAGCGGTTTTGGCTGGCCACGTGCAAAAAGATTTGCTCCACATCGGCGGTCAGCGCCTCATCGGCGGTGAACTGGCTCAAATCGGTGTACAAGCGCGCCGTGCCCGGGTTGTAGTTGCCGGTGGACAAGTGGGCGTAACGGCGTATGCGTGAGCGGCTGCCGCGACCTTCGCGGCGCGTGACCAACAGCATTTTGGCGTGGGTTTTTAAGCCCACCACGCCATACACCACTTGCGCGCCCACCGACTCCAGCCGCTCGGCGTAGTTGATGTTGGCCTCTTCATCAAAGCGCGCTTTTAACTCCACCACAGCGGTGACTTCTTTGCCGCGCCGCACCGCCTCGCGCAACAAAGCCATCAAGGCCGATTCGCTGCCGGTGCGGTAAATGGTTTGTTTATGGCGAGCACCTGCGGGTCGTCCACCGCTTCGCGCAAAAAACGCCAACACGGCGTCAAAGTTTTCATACGGCTGGTGCACCAGCACATCGCCTTGGCGCAAGCGCTCAAAAAACGACTGGCCCGGCGTCAGCTGCGCCGGCCAGCCCGGCGTGTAGCGGTCAAAGCGCAGCGCCGGCACGTCGACCAAATCAATGAGTTGGTTCAGCCGCACCAAATTCACCGGCCCCGGCACCAAATACAAAGCCTGCGGCGGCAAATCAAACTGGCGCAGCAAAAAGTCCGACAAAAAGGCCGAGCAGCCCATGGAGACTTCCAGCCGCAAAGCCTGGCCGTAGTGGCGTTGTTGCAAACCTTGGCGCAGCGCGGTGCGCAGGTTTTTCACCTCTTCTTCATCCAGCGCCAAATCCGAGTGGCGGGTGACACGAAATTGCGCAAACTCTGTGACTTGCCGCCCGGGAAACAAATCGGCCAAATGCCCACGCACCACGCTGGAGATGGAAACAAAATGGATTTGTTTAGAGCCTTTGACGCTGGGCATGCGGAAAAACCGCGGCAGGCTGCGTGGCACTTTGACAATGGCCACTTCGTTTTCACGGCCAAACGCGTCTTTGCCGCTTAAACGCACAATAAAGTTCAGCGACTTGTTGGCCACTTGTGGAAACGGGTGCGCCGGGTCCAAACCCACGGGCACCAGCAGCGGTTGCACCTCGCGCACAAAAAAGTCTTTGACCCAGCGCCGCTGGCGGGCATCGCGGGTGCTGTGCGAGATGATTTTGATGCCGCGCTTTTCCAGTTGCGGCAGCAACTCGTCGTTGTAAATCGCGTATTGCTGGCTCACCAACGCATGGGTTTTTTCCGACAACTGCTCAAACGATGACGCGGTGTAAGTGCCGCGCTGATCGCCGCTGTTGTGCGCGCTTAAGTGGGGTTCAAAGCGCACCTCAAAAAACTCATCCAGGTTGGAAGAGACTATGCACAAGTAGCGCAAGCGCTCGAGCAAAGGCACATCGGCGCGGCGCGCCCAACTGAGCACGCGCTCATTAAAAGCCAAAATGCTGTGGTCGCGGTCCAGCAAAGGTAAAGGGACAGGCACTTCGGGAGTATTCATGTGCCCCGTATTGTCCACAAAAGCGGGGGACTTTTATGACAAACTGGCCGCAGCTGTCGCCGGCTGGTTTTCACTCTCACGCTGCCAAGGCGGTGCCCAGTGGATCAACTCCAAGCGCCCATCGCTGTGCTCAACCAAGGCCGACAAGCTCTCCACCCAATCGCCATCGTTGCAATACAAAGTGCCGTCAATGCTGCGCATCTCGGCGCGGTGAATGTGGCCACACACCACACCATCGTGGCCACGCCGCCGGGCCTCGGCGGCAACCGCTTCTTCAAACTGCATCACGTAATTGAGCGCGGTTTTGACTTTGTGTTTGAGGTATTGCGACAGCGACCAATACGGCAGCCCCAGGCGCGCGCGCCATGAATTTAAATGCCGGTTCAAGCGCAGCGCCAACTCGTACAAGTTGTCACCCAAATACGCCAACCACTTGGCGTATTGAATCACGCCATCAAAGTGGTCGCCGTGCACAATCCACAAGCGCTTGCCGTCCGCCGTGGTGTGCACCGCTTCATGGACCACGTCAATGCCGCCAAACTGGTGGCCGACAAAGTGGCGCGCAAACTCGTCGTGGTTGCCGGGCACAAACACCACGTGGCAGCCTTTGCGCGCGCGTTTGAGCAGTTTTTGCACCACGTCGTTGTGGCTTTGTGGCCAATACCAGCGGCGGCGCAATTGCCAGCCATCGATGATGTCACCAATCAAATACAGGTTTTCGCTGGGGTGGGCTTTTAAAAACGCCAGCAAGGCTTCGGCCTGGCAGCCTTGTGTGCCCAAGTGAATGTCAGAGACAAAAACGGTGCGGTAACGCGGTTGCTCTTCACGCGCCTCGCGGGCTTCCCGTGCCTGTGCCGACTCACCTTGACCCTGCCTCAGCGGGTGCCTCAGACGCCGGCAAGATGGCCATGGCTTTGAATGCGTCCAACGCCTGGCGCATTACCCTAGATCCGACAGTTGAACGCGCACGATGGTGCCGTTCTGGTCGTGCTAGGCAAGGCGCGACGACGCTGCGGGCACCTGCCCGCAAGGAAGAGCAACGCCGCATGGCGCGGCCAGGGCGGTGCCAACGGGTGCGTAGCGCTGTCATCCAAAAAGTGACCGCCAACAGCAACACAAGGTTCAATAGTCATAGGGTCTTCACGAAAGCAACAAGTGGTCAATTGCCGGATCTAGGTTCACTGACCCAGGAAATGCTTGCGGTAGCGTGTGGGCAAGTCTTGTATGCGCATCATCATGGGCAAATCGGCGACGTTAAAGTCCGGGTCCCAAGCCGGCGCGCCCAGCACTTGCGCGCCCAAGCGCAAATAACCTTTGATCAAGGCCGGCGGCTCCACCAGCAAGCCGTTGTCCAGGCGCTCCACCGGCAGCGGCAAGCGCGGGCGCACATGGTGTTCAATCGAGGCCAAATGGCTGCTGCTCACTTGCCGCCAAATGCTGGCGGCGGCGTGGCCACCATCGAGCATGGGAATGCTGGCGCAGCCCACCATCACATCCAATTGGTTGTGTGCCATGAACTCCGCCAGTGCGCCCCACAGCGTCATGATGACGCCGCCGTGGCGGTGGTCGGGGTGTACGCAGCTGCGGCCCAACTCCACCATGCGGTCGCGCAGGTCTGCGCAAGCGCGTTAAATCAAATTCGGTATCGCTGTAGGTGCTACCGGCGCGGCGCGCTTGCGCCGGGGTCAGCACGCGGTAAGTGCCAATCACCGCGCCGGTGTCGGCTTGGCGCACCAGCAAATGTTCGCAATAGTCGTCAAACAAATCGACGTCATGGCCGGGCACTGTTTGGGGCAAGCGCGCGCCCATTTCATCGGCAAACACTTCATAACGCAGGCGCTGCGCTTCGCGCACCTCGTCCAAATGCCGTGCCCAGCTCACATCCAAGCCCACCGGCACGCGTGCCAGCGCCGCTGCGGGCCGGCTGGTTAAAGGCAATCGTGGTGTGACGGTGTCGTGTTGGGCGGTCGGCAAAATTTTCATAGTGACTCCGAGTTGTGTTCTCGTTGCCATTGTGAAAATGACGCATGACCAAACCGTGACAGTTGCGTGAAACCTTGGTTGCAACGTCGCCCGCTGAAGCTGGCTTCAAAGCTGCATCACGGTTTTAACGTTGCCGCCAACCGTTCAGCGCAGCGCTGCGCCAGCGCGGCGTCTTGCGCCTCCACCATCACGCGCAGCAAAGGCTCGGTGCCGCTGGCGCGTATCAACACCCGCCCCTGCCCGGCCAGCTCCGCCTCAACCGCCGCTTGTTCGGCCTGCAAGCCCGGGTGGTCACGCCAGTTCAGGCCAGCGGCAATGCGCACATTGATCAAGGTCTGGGGGAACAGCTTCACGCCGGCCAACAAAGTGGCCAAGCTTTGGCCTTGGCTCACGCAGGCTTGCAACACCTGCAAGGCCGATACCAAACCATCACCCGTGGTGTGTTTGTCCAGCACCAACAAATGCCCCCGACCCCTCGCCGCCCAGCAGCCAGTCGCGTTGCACCAAGTCTTCCAGCACGTAGCGGTCGCCCACCTTGGCGCGCACCAACGCAATCCCTTGCGCTTTCAGTGCCAATTCCACCGCCATGTTGGTCATCAAAGTGCCCACCACTCCCGGCACGGCTTCGCCGCGCTGCAGGCGCTCTTGCGCCAATAAATACAACAGTTCATCGCCGTTGTACAAACGGCCTTTGGCATCGACCACTTGCAAGCGGTCTGCATCGCCATCAAGCGCAATGCCCATATCGGCCCCATGCGCTTGCACCGCTGCCACCAAAGCCTGGGGGTGCGTCGCCCCCACGCCTTGGTTGATATTCAAACCATTCGGTTCGCACCCCATGGCCACCACCTCTGCCCCCAGTTCGTGAAAAACTTTGGGGGCAATCTGGTAGGCCGCGCCGTGGGCGGCGTCCACCACCAGCTTCATGCCTTTGAGGTTTAAGGCCTTGTCAAACGTGCTTTTGCAAAACTCAATGTAACGGCCAGCCGCATCGTCCAAGCGGCGCGTTTTGCCCAAAGCCGCCGAATCCACCCACACCGGTGGCTCTTGCAAAGCGGCCTCCACGGCGGTCTCCCACTCATCGGGCAACTTAGCGCCTTGCGCGTTAAAAAACTTGATGCCGTTGTCGGCAAATGGGTTGTGGCTGGCACTGATGACCACGCCCAGGCTGGCGCGCTGGGCGCGCGTGAGGTAGGCCACGGCGGGCGTAGGCACCGGCCCGAGCAACACAACATCCACCCCGGCGGAGTTAAAGCCCGACTCCAGGGCCGACTCCAACATATAGCCCGAGATGCGTGTGTCTTTGCCAATCAACACCGTGGGGTGTGCTTCCGTGCGCTTGAGCACACGGCCCACAGCGTGCGCCAAGCGCAAAACAAAATCCGGGGTAATAGGTGCTTGTCCCACGGTGCCACGAATGCCGTCGGTGCCGAAGTATTGGCGTGTCATAAAAATCTCACTGCGTTGTTGTTGTGGTGTCAAAAATAGGCTGTTCACATTATCGGCACTTCACTCACGGCCTCGATCAATGCCCCACTACAAGCGATCAAGCTTGAGGTTGCCGCTGGTGGGGCCGCAACTGCGCCACCGCTTGCCGCAGCACATGGGCAAAGGTGCGGCGGTCCATGTCGTCGCCGTAGTGGGCTTGGCCGTAGTGCACCACGGCACGCACGCGGCCGTTGTAGACGGTGCGCCACATAGAGGCCAGCAGTGTGGTGTCGCCAATGTAGGTGGGGGCGTCGCTGTGGCTGCCGCTACTGGCGTCGACAAAACTCAAACCAATGGGCACCACGGGGCAGCGGGTGGTGATGGCCGCTTGCAGCAAGTTGGCGTGAAACGGCAACAGCTCCAGGCCATCACCGGTGGTGCCTTCGGGGAATACGCTGATGACATCGCCTTGGCGCAGCGCATCGCTCATGTGGCCGACCACGCGCACGGCGTCGCGGCGGCGCTCACGTTCAATGTACAAAGTGCCGGCGCCGGTGATCAAAGAGCCCAGCATCGGCCAAGCCCGCACATCGGCTTTGGAGACAAAGCGGCTGGGCTCTGCGGCGTTGAGCACAATGATGTCCAGCCACGAGATGTGGTTGGCCACTTGCAACACGGGACCGCCCGTGGGGGGCTCACCTTGCACGTGCAACTGCACCCGAAAAATGCGCAACAAGCGCAAAGACCAGCGCCGCACGTGTTCGCTGCGCTGGGCCGGGGAGCAGCGTGGAAACACACGCCGAATCGTCCACAGCCCGGCCATGACGTGGCCCAAAGCCCATGCCAAACGCGCGGCGGTGGTGAGGGCGCGCCACATATCAATGCCCGGTGGCTAGAGGCTGCTGCGCTGAGCGTTCACATGCACGCTCATAGGCCACTTGCCCGCCGACCAAGGTGGTCATCACACTCGCCGGCAATTCGTGGCCATCAAACGGTGTGTGTTTGCCTTGGCTGTGCAAGTGCTCGGCCGTCACCGTCCAAGCGGCGTTGGGCTGCACCAAACACAAATCGGCCACGCCGCCTTCGACCAAACGGCCCAGGCTGGCTTGCAAGGTGACCAGGCTTTCGCCCAACACTTGCGCCGGCCCGTGGGTGACGCTGGCGATGGCGCGTGCCAACGGCACTTGGTCTTGCTCGGCCCATTTCAGCGCCAAGCCCAACAGCAATTCAATGGCGGTGGCGCCGGTTTCGGCCTCGGCAAACGGCAAGGTTTTGGCGTCGGCATCCACCGGGTTGTGGTCAGAGACCAGCGCGTCCACGGTGCCATCAGCCAGCGCTTCGCGCAGCGCGCTGCGGTCGCGCTGTTGGCGCACGGGCGGGGCTAGGCGCATGCGGCTGTCGTAATAGCCCATGTCCACATCGCTCAAGTGCAAGTTGTGCACACTGATGTCGCAGGTCACGGGCAAACCTTCGGCTTTGGCTTGGCGCACCAAGGCCAGGCCGGCGGCGCTGCTGATGCGGCACAAGTGCACGCGGGCTTTGGCGGTGTCACCTTTGATGCTGCTGTGCACGCCGCGCAGCAACTCAAACACCGTGTGCAGCGCAATCACTTCGGCGGCGGCGGGCACGCCCGACAAACCCATGCGCGTGGCCAATGGGCCGCTGGCGGCCACGCCTTGGCCCAACCAAAAATCTTGTGGCCGCAGCCACACGGTGTAACCAAACGTGGCCGCGTATTGCAAAGCGCGTTGCAACACCTGGGTGTTGACAATGGGCACCTCGGCTTGCCCAAAACCTATGCAGCCCGACTCGGTCAACTCCACCATCTCGGTCAACACCTCACCTTTGAGGCCGCGGGTGAGGGCGCCCAGCGGGAACACGCGGGCCAGGTTGAGTTTTTCGGCGCGAAATTTCAGCATGTCCACCAAGCCCGGCTCATCGAGCACGGGGTCGGTGTCCGGCGGGCACACCAACGCGGTCACGCCCCCGGCCACGGCAGCGGCCATTTCAGACTCCAACATGCCGCCGTGCTCTTGGCCGGGTTCTTTTAAACGGGCGCACAAATCGACCAAACCCGGCAACACCCATTGGCCGCTGGCGCTGAGCGTGCGGTCGGGCTGAAATTCAGGAGCCACACGACCGATGGAAACAATGCGACCGGCGGCAATGGCAATGTCGGCCACGCCATCGTGACCACTGGCCGGGTCTATGACACGCCCGCCTTGAATCAACAACTTCATATGCTCACACCTTGAAGAAAAAGAACCGCCACGCTAAAGCGTCAGCCGGGAACACCACGGAGCTGGCTTTGCCGGCCGGTCGGCAGGAGGGCGCCGTCAACCATGCGGCAACGCCCCAAACGACACGAAGCCACCCACACCCCATGCCCGCCACAAAACACCCAAGGATGTCACCGATCCGGCTCTGCCGGTCGGTAGACATCGCCCCCTTCCAGGGGGTGACGCCGAAGGCGGCGCGGGGGTGTTCATATGTTTCCCGCAACGATAGACATCACCGCCATGCGCACCGCAATGCCAAACGTGACTTGCGGCAACACCACGCTTTGTTTGCCGTCGACCACGGCCGAGGCAATTTCCACCCCCCGGTTGATGGGGCCGGGGTGCATGACGATGGCGTCGGGCTTGGCCCAGGCCAAGCGCTCGGGCGTGAGGCCAAAGCTTTTGAAATACTCTTGGCTGGACGGCAGCAGCGCGCCACTCATGCGCTCGTTTTGCAGGCGCAAGGTAATCACCACATCGGCGTCTTTTAAACCCTCTTGCAAGGTGTGGCACACGCGCACGCCCCATGGGGCCTAAGTCCGCCGGCACCAAGGTGCGTGGGCCCACCACGCGCACTTCGGCGCAGCCCAAGGTGGTCAAAGCGTGTATGTCTGAGCGCGCCACGCGCGAGTGCAACACATCGCCCACAATGGCCACGGTTAAGTTGCTGAAATCGCCTTGAAGTGGCGAATGGTGAACACGTCCAACAAGCCTTGCGTGGGGTGAGCGTGGCGACCGTCACCGGCATTGATGACGTGCACATGCGGCGCCACGTGCTCGGCAATCAAATACGGCGCGCCCGATTCGCTGTGGCGCACCACAAAGATGTCGGCCGCCATGGCGCTTAAGTTGGCAATGGTGTCCAGCAGCGACTCGCCTTTGGCGGTGGAGCTGCGCGAGATGTCCAAGTTGATAACGTCGGCCGACAAGCGCGTGGCCGCAATCTCAAACGTGGTGCGGGTGCGGGTGCTGTTTTCAAAAAACAAATTGAACACGCTTTTGCCACGCAGCAGCGGGACTTTTTTGACTTCGCGGTCGCTCACGCTGACAAAGTTGGCGGCGGTGTCCAGGATTTGTGTCAACACGGCTTTGGGCAAGCCTTCGGTGGAGAGCAAATGAATCAACTCGCCGTTGGCGTTGAGCTGCGGGTTGCGGCGGGCGCTCATGTTTGCACCTCCATCACAAAACGCAGCCGCCCTTGCGCGTCTTGCTCCAACTCCAGCGATTGGTGGGGCGGCCACGGCAATTGCACCGCCGCCACATCGGCGGCCACCGGCAATTCGCGCCCGCCACGGTCAACCAACACCGCCAGTTGCACACGCGCGGGGCGGCCGTAGTCAAACAATTCATTGAGCACCGCCCGCAGCGTGCGCCCGGTGTAGAGCACATCGTCAACCAGCAACACGTGGGCGTCGTTGACTTCAAACGGCAAGCGCGTTTGATCGCTGCTTGCCAAGCCGCGTTGGGCAAAGTCGTCGCGGTGCATGGACGATGAAATCACGCCCGCCTCACCGGGCAGATTCAAATCGCGCTGCAAGCGCGCCGCCAGCCACGCGCCGCCGCTGGTGATGCCCACCAAGCGCAGCGCCGGCTGGGCTTGCAGCAAAGCCTGCACGCCGCGGTGCAACTCGCGGTACAAGGCCTCGGCGTCGGGAATGGGATGCTCGGTCAAGGCAAACTCCTTAAATACTGTTCCAAGATGATGCAAGCCGAGGCCGCGTCGGCGTCGCCCGCGCCGCTGGCCAAAGCCTCGGTGGTGGTGTAGCGCTCATCCACCAGGTGCACTGGTAAACCAAAACGGCCGTGCAACTGACGGGCAAATTTTTTCGCCCGCGCGGTGTTTTCATGCGCAGCGCCATCGGGGTGAAACGGAATGCCCACCACCAAGGCGTTGGGTTGCCATTCTTGCAAACGCGCTTGAATGTGGGCAAAACGCGCGTCGCCTTCAGCGTTTATGGTGGGGCAAGGGGTGGTGGTGCGGGTGAAGGAATTGCCAACGGCAACGCCGGTGCGTTTGAGACCGTAATCAAACGCCATGAATGTGACCCCCACGCTCGTCACTGGTGTGTACTTCGCTGCCCCAACACGCAGCGAATCGGTTGGCTCAGGCATGGCCCGCATCGGGCGAGAGCATCCAAGCCTCTAAGCCCAGCAGTTTCATGGCGCGGTCGTAGCGCTGCTCCACCGGCGTGTCAAAAATCAGCGCCGGGTCAGCCTCTACCGTGAGCCAAGTGTTTTCGGTGATTTCAGATTCCAACTGGCCTTGGCCCCAAGAGGCGTAGCCAATAGAGACAAACACTTTGTGCGGCCCCGCGCCCGATGACATGGCTTCCAACACGTCTTTGGACGTGGTCATCTCCAGCCCGCCGGGAATGGTCATGGTGGAGGCGTAAACCGACTCTCCCTCATCACTGGTGATGGGCCTCGTGCAACACAAAGCCGCGTTCGGTATTGACCGGCCCGCCGTGAAACACCTGGTGTTCCCGCAAGTCGTCACGCGCCAGCGTTAACTCCACGCGCTCAAACAACTCGGGCAAACGGATGTCGCTGGGTTTGTTGATCACCAAGCCCAAAGCGCCGCGCTCGCTGTGTTCACACATAAACACCACGCTGCGCGCAAACACCTCGTCCTTCAAGCCAGGCATGGCAATCAGGAAGTGGTTGGTTAAATTGATAGAGCCAGAGTCCTCAGACATAGGAAGCGATTTTAAATCGCCACCATTTCAAAATCTTCTTTGCGCGCGCCGCATTCGGGGCACACCCAGTTCATGGGCACATCGGCCCAACGGGTGCCGGCGGCAATGCCCTCTTCTGGCAAACCAGCGGCCTCGTCGTACATCCAGCCGCATATCAGACACATCCAGGTTTGGGGTTCGCTTGTGGGTTCACTCATGTTGGAGAAAAAATCATTGCCATAGAATGGGCCGATTGTAGCCAGCCCTATTGGGCCAACGGCGCAGCCTCTCTGGTTTTGAACACTTGTTCACCCCTTGTTGTCCCCTTTTTCGGCCCCTTGGTGCATGAGTTCTAGCGATACCCCCACTCCCCCCGTCACCTTGCCCTGCGTCATGACCTTCAACGCCAACGACCCCAGCGGGGCCGGGGGCTTGGGGGCAGACGCCACCGCCATGTCCAGCGCCTCGGCCCATGTGCTCACGGTGGTCACGGGCACGTATGTGCGCGACAGCAGCGACATCCACGACCACATCGCTTTTAATGAAGAAGCCGTGGCCGACCAAGCCCGCTGCGCCTTGGAAGACATGACCGTGCAAGCCATCAAAGTGGGTTTTGTGGGCACGCCAGAAAACTTAGGCGCCATTGCCGAAATCGCCTCCGACTACGACGACGTGCCGGTGATTGCCTACATGCCCAATTTGGCCTGGTGCAACGAAGTGGATTTGGAAAATTATTTGGACGCCCACGCCGAGTTGCTGCTACCTCAAACCACCGTCTTGGTGGGCAACCACAGCACGCTGTGCCGCTGGCTGCTGCCCGACTGGGCCGACGAGCAAGCGCCAGGCCCACGCGATGTGGCCCGCGCCGCCGCCGAGCACGGCGTGCCCTACACCTTGGTCACGGCATCAACACCGCCGATCAACATTTGGAAAGCCACTTGGCCTCGCCCGAAATGGTGTTGGCCACGGCGCGTTACGAGCGCTTTGACGCCACCTTCACCGGTGCCGGCGACACCTTGTCAGCCGCCTTGACGGCCTTGATTGCCGCCGGTGCCGATTTACAAACCGCATGCGCCGAAGCATTAACCTATTTGGACCAATGCCTGGACGCCGGCTTTCAACCCGGCATGGGCCACGCCATGCCCGACCGCTTGTTTTGGGCCCATGACGATGACGACGAAGCCCCAATCAATGACACAGACGACGCCACACCATTAACCCCCGACTTTCCCTTAGACGAAACCCAGCACTGAGCTTTTCACACCATGGACCACAACCAAGCTTTGTTTGAACGCGCCCAAGCCCTGATCCCAGGCGGCGTCAATTCACCCGTGCGCGCTTTTCGCGCCGTTGGCGGCACACCACGTTTTGTGCAACGCGCCCAAGGCCCCCATTTTTGGGACGCCAACGGCCAACAATACATAGACTACATAGGCTCTTGGGGCCCCATGATTTTGGGCCACGGCCACCCCGCCGTGTTGGAAGCCGTGCAAAAGCGGCCTTGGATGGCTTTTCATTTGGCGCCCCCACGGAGCGCGAAATCGAATTGGCCGAAGAAATCGTCAAGCTTATGCCCAGCATGGACATGGTACGTTTGGTCAACTCCGGCACCGAAGCGGGCATGAGCGCCATCCGCTTGGCGCGCGGCGCCACCGGGCGCAAAACCATCATCAAGTTTGAAGGTTGTTACCACGGCCACGCCGATGCCTTGCTGGTCAAAGCCGGCTCTGGCTTGGCCACGCTGGGCAACCCCACCAGCGCTGGCGTGCCGCCTGAGGTGGTGCAACACACCTTGGTGTTGCCCTACAACGATGTCAACGCCATCGAAGCCGCCTTTGCCGCCCACGGCGCGGACATCGCCTGCCTCATCATGGAGCCTATTGCCGGCAACATGAATTTTGTGCGGGCATCTATCCCTTTTATGCAACGCTGCCGCGAGCTGTGCACCCAACACGGCGCGCTGCTGGCTTTGGACGAAGTGATGACCGGCTTTCGCGTTGCCTTGGGCAGCGCGCAAAGCCTGTACGCCCAACACATTCCCGGGTTTGAGCCCGACATCACGGTGTTGGGCAAAGTCATAGGCGGCGGCATGCCACTGGCCGCCTTTGGTGCCAAGCGCGCCATCATGGAACACCTTGCGCCGTTGGGCGGGGTGTATCAAGCGGGCACCTTATCAGGCAACCCCGTGGCCACGGCCTGCGGCTTGGCCACCTTGCGTGAAATTCAAAAGCCCGGTTTTCACCAAGCCTTGCACCAAAACACCCAAACGCTGATGCAAGGCCTAAAAGCCCAAGCCGATGCCGCCGGTGTGCCTTTTAGCGTGGACAGCCAAGGCGGCTTGTTTGGCTTTTTCTTCATGAACGACTTGCCGCAAAACTACACCACCGTGATCACCACCGACAGCGCCCGCTTCAACCGCTTCTTTCACGGCATGTTAGAGCGCGGCGTCTACTTTGCCCCCGCTTTGTACGAGGCCGGTTTTGTCAGCGCCGCGCACGGGCCCGCTGAGATAGATCAGACGCTAAGCGCCGCGCGTGAGGTGTTTGCGTTGCTGTAAAAAAACATCCGCTGGAAAACAAAACCTCCACAAACAAAAACGCCCACATCAGTGGGCGTTTTGTCTAAGGCATCAAGACTTTGATGCCTTGAAGGTTTGGTTGCGGAGGCAAGATTTGAACTTGCGACCTTTGGGTTATGAGCCCAACGAGCTACCAGGCTGCTCCACTCCGCGTCAAGCCGTAAATTATAGCATGGTTTATTCAGCAGCCGGCGTATCAGCGCTGTTTTCTTCAGCGCGATCGACCAACTCGACCAAAGCCATGGGCGCGTTGTCGCCAACACGGAAGCCCATTTTCAAAATGCGGGTGTAGCCACCAGGACGGGCTTTGAAGCGCGGGCCCAGTTCGTCGAACAACTTGACCACCACATCGCGGTCACGCAAGCGGTCAAACGCCAAACGACGATTGGCCAGCGAAGGCTTTTTGGCCAAGGTGATCATGGGTTCGACCACACGGCGCAATTCTTTGGCCTTAGGGACTGTGGTTTTGATGACTTCGTGCGTGAGCAAAGAGTTCATCATGTTGCGCAACATAGCAAGGCGGTGCTCGCTGGTGCGGTTGAGTTTACGAAGACCGTGACCGTGACGCATAGTTTTTCCTTTCGATTTGAATTGCAGTGGCCGTATCAGGTACCACTGGACGTCAGTGCTTTAAAAAGTGATCAGTGCTTGTCCAGACCGGCGGGTGCCCAGCTGTCGAGCTTCATGCCCAAAGTGAGGCCACGCGAGGCCAACACTTCTTTGATTTCATTGAGTGACTTGCGGCCCAGGTTAGGGGTTTTCAGCAACTCGTTTTCGGTGCGCTGAATCAAGTCGCCAATGTAGTAAATGTTTTCGGCTTTGAGGCAGTTGGCCGAACGCACGGTGAGTTCCAACTCGTCCACGGGACGCAGCAAGATGGGGTCAAATTGCTGAGCGCGGCTGGTTGGGCTGCCACCTTGTTCAAAGTTGGTCAGCGCATCGCCTTCCAACTGAGCAAAGACGGCAATTTGTTCCACCAAAATTTTGGCCGAAGAACGCACAGCCTCTTCTGGACCAATCGCGCCGTTGGTTTCAATTTCCAACACCAGTTTGTCCAAGTCGGTGCGCTGCTCAACACGGGCGCTTTCAACGGTGTAGCTCACGCGCTTGATGGGCGAGAACGAAGCGTCCAACATGATGCGACCAATGGCACGACCAGCGTCGTCACCGCGGCGCAAATTGCCGGGCACATAACCACGGCCTTTTTCCACTTTGACTTGCATGTCCAACTTGCCGCCAGCGGACAAGGTGGCAATGACGTGCTCAGGGTTGATGATTTCCACGTCGTGCGGGGTTTGAATGTCCGCCGCCGTGACCACGCCTTCGCCGTCTTTGCGCAGGCTGAGCGTGACTTCATCGCGGTTTTGCAGTTTGAACACCACACCTTTGAGGTTGAGCAAAATGTTGACCACATCTTCTTGCACACCGTCTATGGACGAGTACTCGTGTACCACACCAGCGATGGTGACTTCGGTGGGCGCGTGGCCGACCATGGATGAGAGCAACACGCGACGCAAAGCGTTGCCCAGCGTGTGACCATAACCACGCTCAAAAGGCTCTAGCGTGACTTTGGCACGGTGGGTTGACACCTGCTCGACTTGGATGGACTTGGGTTTGAGCAAATTGTTTAGCATTCAGACTTCCTTCAATACCCTCGGCTCGTTACACCGATAAGGCCGATGGAGCACAGAATCCCGGAACCCGTGCCAGTGTTGTTTGACAACACCGACGCCAAGCCCGGGGACTTAAAAATTAACGTGAATACAGTTCGACGATCAACGATTCGTTGATGTCGGCTGCAAATTCATCGCGATCCGGCGTCTTCTTGAAGACACCTTCGGCCTTGTCGGCCGTGACTTCCACCCAAGCCGGGAAGCCGATTTGTTTGGCCAATTCCAAAGCTTCCAGCACACGGCCTTGTTTTTTGGATTTTTCACGCACGGCCACCACGTCACCGGCTTTCACCAAGTACGAAGGAATGTTGACCGGCTGTTCGTTGACGGTGATGGCTTTGTGCGAGACCAATTGGCGTGCTTCAGCGCGGGTGGAGGCAAAACCCATGCGGAACACCACGTTGTCCAGACGCGACTCCAACAAGCTCAGCAAGTTGGAACCGGTGTTGCCACGGCGGCGGTCGGCTTCAGCAAAGTAGCGGCGGAATTGACGCTCCAACACACCGTAAGTGCGTTTGACTTTTTGTTTTTCGCGCAATTGCAGACCAAAGTCTGAAGTGCGTTGACCTGAGGTGCGGCCATGTTGACCAGGCTTGCTGTCAAATTTGGCCTTGTCGCTGATAGAGCGGCGAGCGCTTTTGAGCAGAAGGTCTGAGCCTTCACGACGGGAGAGTTTTGCCTTGGGGCCGAGATAACGTGCCACGGTGCTGTCCTTTGTGTTACTGCTGCGGTCAATTACCGCAGGAGCCGTAGCGCTTGGCGACTACGGCAGTGGGCTTGAAGTAAAAAGCCGCCATCCGTGGAAACGGGCGGCGACCATGGGGGAAAACCAGCAATGATAACGCCAAATTGGCGTCAAATTTAGATGCGGCGGCGTTTCTGTGGGCGGCAGCCGTTATGCGGCACCGGTGTCACGTCCGCAATGGATGTGATGCGAATGCCCAAAGCACCCAAGGCGCGCACCGAAGATTCACGGCCGGGACCGGGACCTTTGATTTCCACGTCGAGGTTTTTAATGCCTTGTTCCATCGCAGCGCGGCCAGCCACATCCGAAGCCACTTGGGCGGCGTAAGGCGTGGATTTGCGTGAGCCTTTAAAACCCTGACCACCGGACGACGCCCACGACAAAGCGTTGCCTTGGCGGTCGGTGATGGTGATGATGGTGTTGTTGAACGACGCGTGCACGTGGGCAATACCGTCGGCAATGTTCTTGCGAACTTTTTTGCGCACACGGGCGGCGGCGCTCGATTGTTGCTTAGCCATAACTGTCCTTGAATCCTATTATTTCTTCAGCGACTGCGCAGCCTTGCGCGGACCTTTGCGGGTGCGGGCATTGGTCTTGGTGCGCTGACCACGCACGGGCAGACCACGGCGGTGACGGAATCCCCGGTAGCAGCCAATGTCCATCAAACGTTTGATGTTCATGGTGGTTTCGCGGCGCAAGTCACCTTCAATGATGAACTGCCCGACTTGATCGCGCACCTTTTCCAGGTCAGCATCGGTCAAATCTTTGATTTTTTTGTCGTACGCAATACCGCAAGCTTCGCAAATTTTGCGAGCGCGGGTGCGGCCAATGCCAAAAATCGCAGTCAGGCCGATTTCGGCGTGCTTGTGCGGCGGAATGTTGATACCAGCAATACGTGCCATGGTGGTCCTCTAAAACTACTGTGCTCAGCCTTGACGCTGTTTATGGCGGGGGTCGGTACAAATCACGCGCACCACGCCGTTGCGACGAATGATCTTGCAGTTGCGGCACATTTTCTTAACAGAAGCCGAAACTCTCATGGTTTTCTCCTAAAAAGCCTAAACACTTTACTTAGCCCTAAAGACAATACGCGCTCGCGTACAGTCACCAGGCCTCAGTTCCACTTTTACTTTGTCATCAGGCAGACAACGCCGCCCATCACCGTCCAGCTCCAGGTACGGCCTTAAAGTTGGCCTTTTTCAAGAGCGAGTCGTACTGTTGCGACATCATGTAGTTTTGTACTTGTGCCATGAAATCCATGGTCACAACCACAATAATCAACAGTGACGTACCGCCGAAATAAAACGGCACGTTGTAATTCAGAATCAAAAACTCGGGCAGCAAACACACCAAGGTGATGTAGACCGCACCCGCCAAGGTCAGGCGCACCAAAATCTTATCGATGTAGCGTGCCGTTTGATCACCAGGGCGGTAACCAGGAATAAAAGCACCGCTTTTTTTCAGGTTGTCCGCCGTCTCACGGCTGTTGAACACCAAGGCCGTGTAGAAGAAGCAAAAGAACACAATCGCTGCTGCATACACCGCCACATAAATGGGCTGGCCGGGCGACAACATGGAAGCGATGTCACGCAACCAACGTGTGCTGTCACCGGAGCTGACCCAGCTCACCAAAGTCGTTGGCAGCAAGATGATGGACGAAGCAAAAATCGGTGGGATCACGCCAGCCATGTTGAGCTTGAGCGGCAAGTGCGACGATTGACCGCCATACACCTTGTTGCCCACTTGACGGCGGGCGTAATTGACCAAAATCTTGCGCTGCCCACGTTCAATGAAGACCACCAAATACGTGACCAACACCACCAAGACAACAATAAACAGCGACACCAAAATATTCATGGCACCGGTGCGCACCAACTCCAGCAAACCGCCAATGGCGCTGGGCAAGCCCGCAGCAATACCAGCAAAGATGATGAGCGAAATACCGTTGCCCAAACCACGCTCGGTGATTTGTTCACCCAACCACATCAAAAACATGGTGCCGGCCACCAAACTCACCACCGCCGTGACGCGAAAGCCAATACCCGGCGCAATCACCAAGCCCTGCGAACTTTCCAAGGCCAGAGCAATGCCCAGCGCTTGAAAAATGGCCAAGCCCAGAGTGCCGTAGCGCGTGTATTGGGTGATCTTGCGTCGGCCGGTTTCGCCCTCTTTCTTCAGCTGCTCAAACGTGGGCATCACGTAAGTCATGAGCTGCATGATGATGGAGGCCGAAATGTACGGCATGATGCCCAAGGCAAACACCGTAAAGCGTGACAAGGCGCCGCCTGAGAACATGTTGAACAAGCTCAGAATGCCGCCTTGCTGGCCTTGAAACAGCTGCTGCAATTGCTCCGGGTTGATGCCCGGCACAGGAATGTGGGCACCAATGCGGTAGACCACCAAGGCCAAGAGCAAAAAGACCAGGCGGCGACGCAAATCGCCGAACTTGCCGGTTTTAGCTGATGCTGCTGCTTGGGTTGCCACTGCGTGATTCCGTTGTGTTGCGTTTGACGTTGTTGACTTGTGGCCGCATTAAACAGCCACAGAGCCACCAGCGGCTTCAATCGCGGCTTTAGCGCCAGCGGTTGCTGCGATGTAAAGTCACGGCGCGTTTGATTTCACCGGTTTTGATGACTTTGACTTTTTTCGTCAAGTCAGCCACCAAGCCGGCTTGCTTGAGTGCCAACACGTCGATTTCGGCCAAGTCCAAAGCGTTCAAAATCAGACAAAGTCACTTCGGCGTTAAACGCAGTGTCAGCGACTTAAAGCCACGCTTGGGCAAGCGGCGTTGCAAAGGCATTTGACCGCCTTCAAAACCCACTTTGTGGTAGCCACCGGCCACGCGACTTTGACCTTTGTGACCGCGACCTGCGGTTTTACCCAGGCCAGAGCCAATGCCACGGCCGACACGGCGTTTGGCATGCTTAGCGCCCACACCGGGCTGAATGCTGTTGAGTTCCATATCGAATGTGTCCTCTACGGCCCGTGCTTAGAGCACTTTGACCAAATAGCTGATCTTGTTGATCATGCCGCGCACGGCGGGGGTGTCTTGCAACTCGCTGGTACTGCCCAGTTTGCGCAAGCCCAAGCCACGCACAGTGGCGCGGTGCGATTCTTTGCAGCCAATGGGACTGCGAACCAATTGAACCTTAACGGTTTGGGTGTTGGTGGTCATGACGGCTCCTATCAGCCAAAAATGTCTTCCACCGACTTGCCGCGCTTGGCAGCAATTTCAGCCGGTGTGGTGGAATTTTTCAAGGCGTCCAAAGTGGCACGAACCAAGTTGTAAGGATTGGCCGAGCCGTGGCATTTGGCCACCACATCGGTAATGCCCAACACTTCAAACACAGCGCGCATAGGGCCACCTGCAATGATGCCGGTACCTTTAGAGGCTGGCAGCATCATGACGCGTGAAGCACCGTGTTCACCTTGCACGGGGTGGTGCAAAGAGCCACTTTTGAGCGACACTTTGATCATGTTGCGGCGGGCTTGCTCCATGGCTTTTTGCACCGCCACAGGCACTTCGCGGGCTTTGCCCTTGCCCATGCCGACGCGGCCATCACCATCACCGACCCACGGTCAGTGCGGCAAAACCCAAAATGCGACCCGCCCTTGACCACTTTGGTCACCCGGTTGATCGCGATCATTTTTTCGCGCAAACCGTCGTCGTTCGTTCGTTTTTCACATTAGCGGTAAATTTAGCCATTTGCGTATCCCGTCTGTATTCCGTGCATCAGAACTGCAGGCCGGCTTCACGCGCCGCTTCTGCGAGGGCTTTCACCCGACCGTGGTAAGCAAAACCTGAGCGGTCAAAAGCCACTTTTTCTACGCCAGCGGCCTTGGCCTTCTCGGCGATGCGTTTGCCAATCAGTGCAGCAGCAGCGGCATTGCCACCTTTGCCTGCGCCACCCAATTCGGCACGCACTGCCGCCTCGGCGGTAGAGGCCGATGCCAACACGGTGCCGCCATCGGCAGAAATCACGTTGGCGTAAATGTGCAAGTTGGTGCGGTGCACTGTCAGTCGCACAGCACCTTGCTGAGCGATACGCACACGGGTTTGACGGGCCCGGCGCAGACGTTGTTCGTTCTTGGTCAGCATGATCGGTCCTTACTTCTTCTTCGCTTCTTTGATCACGACGCGCTCGTCCGAATAACGCACACCTTTGCCTTTGTAAGGCTCGGGCGGACGCGTGGCGCGCACTTCAGAAGCGATTTGGCCAACGCGTTGGCGATCAGCCCCTTTAATGATCACTTCAGTCGGGCTGGGCGTTTCCGCCTTGACACCGGCCGGCATTTCCATGATCACCGGATGGGAGTAACCCACCGACAAATTCAACTTGTTGCCTTGCGCTTGTGCTTTGTAACCCACACCAACCAAAGTCAGTTTGCGCTCAAAACCTTTGCTCACGCCCACCACCATGTTGTTGACGAGTTGGCGCACCGTGCCAGACATGGCATTGGCTTCGCGTGACTCATCGGTAGGCGTGAACGACAGCGAACCGGCGTTGTTTTCTACTTTGACCAAGGCATTGATCGACATCTCCAAGGCGCCCAAAGCACCTTTGACGCTGATGTTACCGGCCTTCAAAGCCACTTCCACACCTTGTGGAACGGCGACAGCTTGTTTACCTACACGAGACATTGTTTACCTCCTTCTCGTTAGGCGACGTAGCACAACACTTCACCACCAACACCGGTAGCGCGCGCTTTGCGATCGGTCATCACGCCTTTGGGCGTGGTCACAATAGCCACACCCAAGCCATTCATGACTTGAGGCAAGGTATCGCGGCCTTTGTAGACCCGCAAGCCAGGGCGGCTGACGCGCTCAATGCGCTCAATCACCGGACGGCCTGCGTAATATTTGAGGGCGATTTCAAGCTGGTTTTTGCCGCCTTCGGCTTTGACCTTGAAACCATCGATATAACCTTCATCGGCCAACACTTGCGCAATCGCAGCTTTGACTTTGGAGGCGGGCATGCTCACCACATCTTTGGCAACCATTTGGGCGTTGCGGATGCGGGTCAACATGTCGGCAATAGGATCACTCATGCTCATGGGGTCTTCTCCTATGCTTACCAGCTGGCTTTGGTCACGCCGGGGATTTCACCCGCCATGGCCATTTCGCGGATTTTTGATACGACCCAAGCCAAATTGCGCAAAACGTGCCGCGTGGGCGACCCGTGATTTCGCAGCGGTTGCGCTGGCGCGTGGGGTTGGCGTTGCGGGGCAGTTTTTGCAAAGCCAAGCGGGCTGCATCACGCTCTTCATCGGAGCGTTTTGCATCTTTGCTGATGGCTTTGAGTTCGTTGTATTTTTTAGCGAACTGGTTGGCGAGTTTCTCGCGCTTGAGTTCACGCTGGAGCAATGCTTGTTTAGCCACAGACCACCTCAGTTCTTGAACGGAAAACGGAAACCCGCCAGCAGTGCTTTGCACTCCTCATCGGTTTTGGCGGTCGTTGTGATGCTGATGTTCAGACCACGCAAGGCATCCACTTTGTCGTATTCGATTTCAGGGAAGATGATTTGCTCTTTGACACCTACATTGTAGTTGCCACGGCCATCAAACGCCTTACCCGAAATACCCCGGAAGTCACGAACACGCGGCAAAGCCACGGTCACGAAACGGTCCAAGAATTCGTACATGCGAACACCACGCAAGGTCACCATGCAACCAATGGCTTGTTGTTCACGGATTTTGAAACCCGCAATCGCTTTGCGCGCCTTGGTCACCACGGGTTTTTGACCCGCGATTTTGGTCAAGTCACCCACAGCGTGTTCCATGACTTTTTTATCAGCGACCGCTTCGCTCACACCCATGTTCAAGGTGATCTTGGTGATGCGCGGCACTTGCATCACCGACTTGTAACCAAACTTTTCAACCAAGCTTGGCGCCACTTTGTCGCGGTAAATATCTTGAAAGCGTGCCATGGTTATGCCACCTTAATTTCTTCGCCACTGGACTTGAAGACGCGCACTTTTTTGCCGTCAGCCAGAAGCTTGACACCAACCCGATCAGCCTTGCCTGTGGCAGCATTAAAAATGGCCACGTTAGACTGATGGATGGGCATGGTTTTTTCAATAATGCCACCCGCAACACCCTTCATGGGGTTGGGCTTGGCATGTTTTTTCACGAGGTTGACACCCTCGACGACGACACGACTTTCATCGGCACGCAACACCACTTTGCCGCGCTTGCCTTTGTCGCGCCCTGCGATCACGATGACTTCGTCACCTTTGCGAATCTTGTTCATGGCGTTACCTCAGATAACTTCCGGCGCCAAAGACACGATCTTCATGAACTTCTCGGTACGCAATTCACGCGTAACCGGGCCGAAGATACGGGTGCCAATAGGCTCCAACTTGGCGTTAAGCAGCACGGCGGCATTGCCGTCGAACTTGATCAGCGCACCATCAGGACGGCGAATACCTTTAGCGGTACGCACCACCACAGCACTGTAGACCTCGCCTTTTTTGACGCGACCACGCGGCGCAGCTTCTTTAATACTGACTTTGATGATGTCGCCCACACTGGCGTAACGGCGCTTGGAACCACCCAGCACCTTGATGCACATCACGGATTTAGCGCCCGTGTTGTCAGCAACATCGAGTCGAGATTGCGTTTGAATCATTTGATTTAAGTCCCAACTTGAATCCCTAGAGCCACCACGGCCACAGGCGATCAGTCTTGGTCCCGTCGTTGAAGATTAAAGACAAACCAGTTAAAGCCTGTCGCCCAACCTTCTTCGGTGGGAATAACACTCCACCCGTTTGGGTGAAGCGTCGGATTATGGCACAGAAATGCCTAGCCGGTCAAAACTTTTAAGAAAAAAGTCCAGTCCCTGCCCTTTGCTTCGCCACCCCTGCCCTATTCCTCTGGCTCTCCGTCTTGTTTTTACTCGGGTTTTCACACGTCCGGCGCCAAGCGATAGCGCCGCGCCAAGGCCACAAACGGCTCCAACGCCACATCGCCGCCGTGTATGTCTTGCAAAATGGCGGCGACCGCTGGCGCCAAACGCTCGGCCTCTTGTGCGTTTAAAAACAACACCCGCCAGCGCCGGGCCAACACGTCTTCCACCGTGTGCGCGTATTCATGCAGCGCGGCAAAGCGCACCATGGCTTCGGTCAAACCCATGCCCAAGAGGCGGTCGGCGCCGGGCAATTGCATCACGGCGTCGGCTTCATCGCCATACAAATGCAAACCCGGCGCTTGGTGCAAGGCCACGCGCTCGCCCACGGTTTGAGTGGCACCCACCAACAAATGATCCGCACTCACACCCGCAGGGCGCGCTGGCAGCAAGCCCGCATCAAAACAATGTCGCAACACATCTTCGGCCATGGTGCGGTAAGTCGTCCACTTGCCCCCGGTGACGGTGACCAAGCCTTTGTCCACCACAATGGTGTGTTCCCGTGACAAGGTTTTGGTGGCTTTGCCCGCCGAGTCGCTTTGGCGTTGGGCCACCAAAGGGCGTAAACCCACCCAGACGCTGCGCACATCAGCGCGGAGCACGGGGCGGCTGAGCACCTTAGAGGCCTCGGACAAGATAAACACCAACTCGTCTTCAAACGGTTCGGGCTCGCGCGGCGCGTCTTTTCGCGGCGTATCGGTGGTGCCCAACACCAATTGCCCAACCAAGGCACGGCAAACAACACGCGGCCATCGGCGGTTTTGGGCACCAACAAAGCTTGTTGACCGGGCATGAAGTCGCGGTCAACCACCACGTGCACACCTTGGCTGGGGCTGACCATGGCATGCACCTGGGCGGGCGATTCGGTGGATGGCGCAGGGGTTGACTGCACGCGAGCGCGCAGCTGATCCACCCACACGCCGGTGGCGTTGACCACGCAGCGTGCCCGCACGCTGTATGCCGATGGGCTGGACTGTGGCCCCAGCTGGTCTTGCACCGTCAAGGTGGAAACGCCGGCCTCCGTGGTGATGGCTTGCACCGCCATGTAGTTAAGCACCAGCGCGCTGGCGCGCTCGGCGCTGCGCGCCAAGGCCAGCGCCAAGCGGGCGTCGTCAAACTGCCCATCCCAATATTTCACCCCGCCCACCAAGCCGCGCGGCTGCAGCCCGGGCAGTGCGGCCAAGGTGTCGGCGCGACTTAAAAACTCGGTATGTCCCAAACCCGCTTTGCCGGCCAACCAGTCATACAGTTTTAACCCCATGCCATAAAACGGCGTTTGCCACCAGCGGTAAGACGGCATCACAAACGGCAGCGGCTGCGCCAAATGCGGGGCAATGTGCATCACCGCGCGGCGCTCGGCCAGCGCTTCGCGCACCAGTGGCACATTGCCTTGCGCCAAATAGCGCACACCACCGTGTAGCAACTTGGTCGAGCGCGACGAGGTGCCACTGGCAAAGTCGTGCGACTCCAGCAACACCACCGAAAAACCACGCAACGCCGCATCCAAGGCCACGCCCAGGCCCGTGGCGCCGCCGCCGATGACGGCGAGGTCAAACACCGGGTTTTGTTGTAATCGCTCTATAGCCTGCAGGCGGTTCATGGCACAGTCTTCAAAATCAAGAAAATCAACCGCAGCGGCCGCACGGACGCGGCCCACCAACGGACATCAGCAACTATTGTCGTACACGCTCATTGCCAGCACATGACCAACAAACAACAAAAAGGATGACCCCATGAGTTACCTATTGGCCCTGGACCAAGGCACCTCCAGCTCGCGCAGCATTGTGTTTCACGCCGATGGCCGCATCGCCGCTGTGGCGCAGCGTGAGTTTGGGCAAATTTTTCCGCAGTCCGGTTGGGTGGAGCACGACCCACGCGAGATTTGGGACAGCCAACTGGCCACCGCCCGCGAGGCCTTAGCCAAGGCCGGCATCAGCGCGCAAGACATCACCGCCATGGGCATCACCAACCAGCGCGAGACCACGCTGCTGTGGAACCGCCGCACCGGCGAGCCTTTGCACAACGCCATCGTCTGGCAAGACCGCCGCACCGCCGCCGATTGCGCCGCCCTCAAAGCCGCCGGCCATGAGGCTGTGGTGCAACAAAAAACCGGCTTGCGGCTAGACCCTTATTTTTCTGGCACCAAGCTGCGTTGGTTGCTCAACCATGTGGATGGCGCACGCGCCGCCGCTGAGCGCGGTGAACTCGCCTTTGGCACCATAGACACGTGGTTGATGTGGCAGCTCACCGGCGGTGCCGTGCACGCCACCGATGTCAGCAACGCCTCGCGCACGCTGATGTTCAACCCCCGCAGCGGCGATTGGGATGACGAATTGCTGGCCTTGCTTCAGGTGCCGCGCGCTGTGTTGCCGCGTGTGCTGCCTTCTAGTTGCCACTTTGGTGATGTCCATGCCCAGTGGCTGGGCGCGGCCATTCCCATAGGCGGCGTCGCGGGCGATCAGCAAAGCGCCTTGTTTGGTCAAGCCTGTTTTGAACCCGGCCAAGCCAAAAACACCTACGGCACCGGTTGCTTCATGCTCATGCACTTGGGCGAGCGCTTTCAAGTCAGCCAAAACGGCTTGCTCACCAGCGCCGCCGCTCAGCCGCCGGGTGCGCCGCAATACGTGTTGGAGGGCAGCGTGTTCATAGGCGGCGCGGTGGTGCAATGGCTGCGTGATGGTTTGCACGCGATTGAGAACAGCAGCGACGTGCAAGCCCTGGCCGCCAGCGTGCCCGATGCCGCAGGCGTCATGCTGGTGCCCGCGTTTACCGGCTTGGGCGCGCCGTACTGGCAACCCGATGCACGCGGCAGCATCACCGGCTTAACCCGTGGCACCACCATGGCCCACATTGCCCGCGCGGCGCTGGACAGCATTGCGTTTCAAAGCGCCGCTTTGCTGCAAGCCATGAGCCGCGACGCCGTGGCCAGTGGCAGCGCGCCGTTGCGCGAATTGCGCGTCGACGGCGGCGCTTGCGTCAACGACGTGTTGATGCAGTTTCAAGCCGACTTGTTGGGCATACCCGTGGTGCGCCCCACCGTCACCGAAACCACCGCTTTGGGCGCGGCTTATTTGGCCGGCTTGTCCAGCGGCGTTTATCAGGGTCTGGACGAATTGGCCGCGCAGTGGCAGGTGGAGCGGCGCTTTGAGCCGCAAATGCCACGGGGGCGTGCGCAAGACTTGATGGCGCAGTGGGAACACGCGGTGCGGCAAACCACATTGCCCATGGCTGAAGGCTAAAGGGCATAGCGGCATCAAGCCACAGCGTTACGCGGTGGCTTAAAGCGGGTGCACGTCAAGCGCGTGCAAGCACGGCTGCTTTACCATTGCCCCATGACCTCTACCAACCACCCAAAAATCGCCTTCATAGGCGGCGGCAACATGGCCAGCGCCATCATGGGCGGCTTGCTCAAGCAAGGCTTGCCCGCCGCCCACCTCAGCATTGTTGAACCTTATGCGCCGCAGCGCGAAGTGCTGAGCGCGCAATTTGCCGGCAGCACCCTCTTGCAAGCGGCCAATGCCACACTGGCCGCGTGCGACGTGGTGGTCTGGGCCGTGAAACCCCAAACCTTTAAAGACGCCGCGCAAACCACCGCCTCCCACGTGCGCCAAGCCTTGCACTTGAGCGTGGCCGCCGGCATACGCAGCGACAGCATGGCCGCCTGGCTGGGCACAGAGCGCATCGTGCGCGCCATGCCCAACACCCCGGCCTTGGTTGGCCAAGGCATGACCGGCTTGGTCGCCCGCGCCGCCGTCAGCGCCGCCGACCGCGCCTTGGTTGAAAGCATCATGCGTCCCACGGGCGACTTTGTTTGGCTGCCGCGCGAGAGCGACTTGGACGCCGTCACCGCGTTGTCTGGCTCCGGCCCCGCCTACGTGTTTTATTTTTTAGAAGCCATGCGCGAAGCCGGCGTAGGCATGGGCTTGGACGCCGCCACCGCCGAGCGCCTGGCCATCAAGACCTTCGTCGGCGCATCCGCCTTGGCCCGCGACGCCAACGACCCACCCGAAGTGCTGCGCCAACGCGTCACCTCCAAAGGCGGCACCACCTACGCCGCGCTGACCACCATGGAAGCCCAAGGCATCAAAACCGCCTTCATAAAAGCCATGCAAGCGGCACAGCAGCGGGCGGCGGAACTGGGGGATGAGTTTGGGAAGTGAGCCACTCCAACCAAGCGCAAGCCATTGAAAAAAATGCCGCTCACTCACTACGCCTTCATCGTCAAAGGACCCGGTTATTCGCCCAACCACCATCGGGCCAATTTTTCCGCCGCCAACTTCAACACGCACGTGGTTGGAGTCGCGGACTGCGCCGGCGCCATCCAGGCAGCCAAGCAACTGATTGTGAATGGTGTTCAGCTCATCGAACTCTGCGGCGGGTTTACGGAAGCGGAGGCGCTGGAAGTGCGCGTGCAAACAGGCAACCAAATTCCGATTGGCGTCGTCACTTACAACAACGAACAAGCCCAAGCCATCGCGCGGCTGTTCAAATAAATATATCCAAGGCGATAGAAGGGCTGCTGCGCTGCAGGCCACGCTGGCAGACTGTGTGCGGTGAGCACCACGGTGCAAGGCTTCTCTCGTCCACGGTCTTACCCCGCCAACACCACCCCCGCAAACACCGCCAAGCCCACCCAGTGGTTAAGCCTAAAGGCCTTGAAGCAGCCTTCGCGCGTGCGGTCTTTGATCAAGCGGTAGTGCCAGGCGGCTTGGGCGGCGGCGGCCAGCAGGCCCAGGGCGTAGATGAGTCCGCCCACATACGGCCACAGCAGCGCGCCCCAGACCACGAGGTAAGCGGCGTAAAACGCCATCACGGCGGCCACGTCCCAGCGGCCCAAGGTGATGGCGGAGGTTTTCATGCCGATTTTTAAATCGTCGTCGCGGTCCACCATGGCGTATTCGGTGTCGTAGGCCAAGACCCAAAACAAATTGCCCAGCAGCAGCGCCCAGGCCAGGGGCGGTACGCTGCCGGTGACGGCGGCAAACGCCATGGGAATGCCAAAGCTAAACGCCACGCCCAGCACCGCTTGCGGCATGGCGACCAGGCGTTTGGCGTAGGGGTACATCAAGGTCACGGCCAGGGCGGCAAAAGACCAAGCCACCGCTGTGCGGTGGGTGGTGAGCACCAAAGCAAACGCGGCCAAGGCCAACACCGCGCCCACAGCCAAGGCTTCTTTGACGCTGATGCGGCCGCTGGTGACGGGGCGGTGCGCGGTGCGTTTGACGTGGCGGTCAAAGTCGCGGTCGGCCACGTCGTTGATGCAGCAGCCGGCGCTGCGCATGAGCACCGTGCCCAGCACAAACACGGCCAGCAAATGCCAACCCGGAAAACCGCCGGCGGCTATCCACAACGCCGACAGCGACGGCCACAACAACAACAGCCAACCAGCGGGCCGGTTCCAGCGAATCAAATCCAAATACAAGACAAGTTTTTCTGACATCACGACAAGCGGTGAACGCCTGGCAATTCGCAGGCATAAATGGCGTTGCGCAAAGCGGCAATGGCTTCGTAGCGGGTAAAGCTGCGCCGCCAGGCCAACACCACGCGGCGCGTGGGCGCATCGCTGGCAAACGGCAGGTAGCGCACATAGGCCGAGTCGCCAAAGTCGGGGGTGGCGGTGGCGGGCGCCAAGGCCGAGCTGGGCACGGACAAGCGCGGCACCAGCGTCACGCCCATGCCGGCGGCCACCATGTGTTTAATGGTCTCCAGCGACGAGCCTTCAAAGCCTTTGCGTATGCCTTCGGCGTCGTTGGAGTAGCGCGCAAACTCGGGGCACACTTGCAACACGTGGTCTCTGAAGCAGTGGCCATTGCCCAGCAGCAACATGGTCTCTTGTTTTAAGTCGTCTACCGTCACATGACCGCGCTGGGCCAGTGGGTGGGCGGTGGGCACGGCGGCGTAAAACGGCTCGTCGTACAGCGGGGCCAAGGCCAAGTTGGTGTCAGGAAAAGGCTCGGCCAAAATGGCCGCGTCAATCTCGCCCAAGCGCAGTTGCTCCAGCAATTTGACGGTGAAGTTCTCTTGCAACATCAACGGCATTTGTGGCGTGCGCTCAATCACGTGACGGACCAAGTGAGGCAACAAATACGGGCCTATGGTGTAGATCACGCCCAAGCGCAGCGGGCCGTTGAGCGGGTCTTTGCCGCGCTTGGCAATTTCTTTGATGGCGGCGGCTTGCTCCAACACCGTTTGCGCTTGGCGCACGATGTCCTCGCCCAACGGCGTCACGCTCACTTCGTTGGCGTTGCGCTCAAACAGTTTGACGCCCAACTCTTCTTCTAACTTTTTAATCGCCACACTCAGTGTGGGCTGCGAGACATGGCAGGCCTCGGCCGCATGACCAAAATGGCGCTCGCGCGCCAAAGCCACAATGTATTTGAGTTCGGTCAGTGTCATGTTGCCCTCTACAGCATCAGGCTCTCAGATGGGGAGATTCTCCACCGAATTGTGCCCGCCCACGCACCCATCAGCAGACCGTTCCATATCAAGCCTTCAAATAATCGACCTTGCCCCCCATCCAACGTTCGGTGTGGCGCTGGGCGTGTTCGGGGTAGTGGTCTAGCAACTTGGGAGCCCAGTCGCGTGCCCATTGCAGCCAATGGGTGTCGGTGCTGAGGTCGGCAAAGCGCAGCAGCGGCGCGCCCGATTGGCGTGACCCTAAAAACTCACCCGGGCCGCGTATCTCCAAATCGCGGCGGGCAATTTCAAAACCGTCGGCGGTCTCGGCCATGGCGCGCAAGCGCTCACGCGCGGTTTGGCTCAGGCGCCCACCATCGGGCGTGCTGTAGAGCAACACACAAGCCGATGCCGCCGCGCCGCGCCCAACACGGCCACGCAATTGGTGCAACTGACTGAGGCCAAAACGCTCGGCGTGTTCTATCACCATCAGCGAAGCATTGGGCACGTCCACGCCCACTTCAATCACCGTGGTGGAGACCAACACGCCCATGGCGCCGCTGGTGAACAAGTCCATCACCGCCCGTTTTTCGGCCTGCGGCATGCGCGAATGCAGCAAGCCCAGGGTGACGCCGGGCAAGGCCGCCGACAAGTCGGCGTGGGTGGCGGTGGCGTTGCTCAAGTCCAGCGCCTCGCTCTCTTCAATCAGCGGGCACACCCAATACACTTGCCGCCCTTGCGCCAACTGGCCGCGTATGCGTTCAATCAACTCATCGCGCCGGCTGTCGCTGAGCAGCTTGGTGACAACGGGCGTGCGCCCTGGCGGCAATTCGTCAATGGTGGAGACATCCAAATCGGCGTAATAACTCATGGCCAGCGTACGCGGGATCGGTGTCGCACTCATCATCAAGAGATGTGGCCCCCACGCTCCGCACTGCGTGTTTTCGCTGCCCCGTAGCGCCGCAGTTCGCCGTGCTTTGCCCGGCTGTGGGGCTAATTCGCCTTGGGGCTGCCCGGCGGCGAATTGTGGTTCTTGCGCTGCGAGCTGGTTGCCGTTCATCTTCTCGCGCAGCGCCAGCCGCTGCGCAACGCCAAAGCGGTGTTGCTCGTCAATCACCGCCAGTGCCAGGTTTTTAAATTGCACTTTGTCTTGAATCACCGCGTGTGTACCCACCACCAACGAGGCTTGGCCGCTGGCAATGGCGGCCAACATGTCGCGGCGCTCTTTGGTTTTTTGGCTGCCCGTGAGCCATGCTACGTGTATGCCCAGCGGCTGCAGCCAGCCAATCAACTTGGCAAAGTGTTGCTGCGCCAAAATTTCGGTCGGTGCCATCAGTGCGCATTGCCAGCCACTGTCAATGGCAATGGCCGCGGCCAGTGCGGCCACCACGGTTTTGCCCGATCCCACATCGCCTTGCAGCAAGCGGTGCATGGGCAAGGGCTGGTTCAAGTCGCAGGCAATTTCTTCCACCACACGGCGCTGCGCCCCCGTGAGTTGAAACGGCAAAGCCGCCAGCAAAGCCTCGTGCAAACCACCGGCTTGGGTGCGCAAAGCCGGTGCGCGCAGCACCGCGCGCTCGCGCTTGGCGGTCAATTGCGACAGTTGCTGGGCCAACAACTCTTCGGCTTTTAAACGCTGCCACGCCGGGTGGCTGCGCTCTTCCAGCGCTGCCAGCGACACATCGGGCGTGGGCTGGTGCAAGTACCGCAAAGCCTCGCGCAGCGGCCAGCGCTGTAAATCGGGGTGACCTAAAGCAGCGGCGGGCAAGGTCTCGCTCAAATCGGCGCGTGGCAAAGCGCTGGCCACCACTTTGCGCAAATACGCTTGCGGCAGTTGCGCACTGGTGGGGTAAACCGGCGTTAACACCTCGGGCAGCGGGCCCCCAGCGGGTTGAAAGCTGGGGTGCATCAAGGTGTAGCCCATAAAGCCGCCGCGCAACTCGCCGCGCACGCGCAGGCGTGCGCCCACGGCCAAGGTTTTTTGTTGTGAAGGGTAAAAGCTGAAAAACCGCAGCGTGCACAAGTCGCTGCCGTCGTCCAGCGTCACCAGCAATTGGCGGCGCGGGCGGTAACTCACCTCCGCCGCTGTCACCGTGCCTTCGATTTGCACCACTTGACCTTCACGGGCATCACGCAGCCGCATAAGGCGGGTCTCGTCCTCATAGCGCAGCGGCAAATGCAAGGCCAAATCGATGTCGCGCACCAAGCCCAGCTTGCGCAAAGCTTTTTGCGGCGCAGACAGCGGTTTGGCGGGAGCGGCGTTCTCAGGCATGGGACAATTGTGCCTTTGCTTTCGCGCCGTTTTAACCAGCGGTTTTTGTGCCAACCTTGGAACGGGCTTGTTCGGCCCTCAAGCCCATGTCTTCTGCGCCCCACCACCCCACGCGCCGCTTCACCTTAAGCGACTTTGACTTCGCTTTGCCGCCCGAGCGCATTGCCCAACACCCCGCGCCCGAGCGCAGCGCCTCGCGCTTGCTCGATGGCCGTGGCCAGCCGCCCACCGACCGCGTATTCCGCGACTTGCCGCAACTGCTGCGCACGGGCGACTTGCTGGTGTTCAACAACACCCGCGTCGTCAAAGCCCGTTTGTTTGGCGAAAAAGCCAGCGGCGGCAAACTGGAACTGCTGGTTGAGCGCGTGCTGCCCCAACACGAAGTGGTGGCGCACATGAAAGTCAGCAAAAAACCGCCCGTGGGCGCGGTGTTGCACATGGGCGCGGACTCTGTTGGTAACGCCGCCTTCACGGCGACCTTGCTGGGCCGTTGGCCGCAGCCCGACGGCCCCTTGTTTCACTTGCGCTTTTCAGACGAGCCGCACTCACTCATGGCCGCCCACGGTCACGTGCCTTTGCCGCCTTACATCACCCACGCCGATGAAGCCGAAGACGAGCGCCGCTACCAAACCGTGTTTGCCAAACACCCCGGCGCGGTAGCCGCGCCCACAGCGGCGCTGCATTTTGATGAAGCCTTGTTGGCGGCCTTGCAAGCGCGTGGCGTGGACAGCGCCGAGGTGACGCTGCACGTGGGCGCGGGCACTTTCCAACCGGTGAAAACCGAAAACCTGGACGAGCACCACATGCACAGCGAGTGGTACCAAGTGCCGCCTGAAACCGCAGACGCCATCGCCGCTTGCCGCGCGCGCGGCGGCCGCGTGGTGGCCGTGGGCACCACCACCGTGCGCACCTTGGAGAGCTGGGCCGCCAGCGGCCACAGCAGCGGCGACACCAACATCTTCATCACCCCGGGTTTTAATTTCCGCGTGGTCGACGCCCTCATCACCAACTTTCACCTGCCCAAAAGCACTTTGATGATGTTGGTCAGCGCCTTCGCCGGCTACCAACACATCATGGCTTTGTACCGCCACGCCATCGATCAACACTACCGTTTTTTCAGCTATGGCGATGCCATGCTGCTTGAAAGATGTCCTCATGTTGCAATTTGACCTCTTAACCACCGACCCCGACAGCCACGCGCGCCGCGCCAGTCTCACGCTCAACCACGGCGTGGTGCAAACGCCGATTTTTATGCCCGTGGGCACGTATGGCACCGTCAAAGGCGTGATGCCGCGCAGCTTGCACGAGATGGGGTCGCAAATTATTTTGGGCAACACCTTCCATTTGTGGATGCGCCCGGGCCTGGACATCATGCAAAGCTTTGGTGGTTTGCACGGGTTTGAGCAGTGGCACAAACCCATACTCACCGACTCTGGGGGGTTTCAGGTTTGGAGCTTGGGTGCTATGCGCAAAATCACCGAAGAGGGTGTGCATTTTGCTTCGCCTGTCAACGGTGACAAGTTGTTCATGTCGCCCGAAGTGAGCATGCAAATTCAAACCACGCTCAACAGCGACATCGTGATGCAGTTGGATGAATGCACGCCGTATGAAACCAACGGCCACTTGACCACCGAGGCCGAAGCGCAAAAAAGCATGGAAATGAGTTTGCGTTGGGCCAAGCGTTCACAAGATGAATTTGCACGGCTGGCCAACCCCAATGCCTTGTTTGGCATTGTGCAAGGCGGCATGTTTGAGCACTTGCGCCAAGCCTCGCTGGACGCGCTAGTGGCCATGGACTTTCCCGGCTATGCCATCGGCGGCGTCAGTGTGGGTGAGCCCAAAGAAGAGATGCGCCGCATCATGGCGCACACGCCGCACCGCTTGCCCGCGCACAAGCCGCGGTATTTGATGGGTGTGGGCACGCCCGAAGATTTGGTCGAGGGCGTGGCCTGTGGTGTGGACATGTTTGACTGCGTCATGCCCACACGCAACGCCCGCAATGGCACCATTTTTACCCGTTATGGCGACTTAAAAATTCGCAACGCCCGCCACAAAACCGATCCCCAACCACTAGACCCCAGTTGCACCTGCCACGCTTGCGCCGGCACCGACGGCACGCCGTGGGAACAAGGCGGGCGTGGTGGTTTCAGCCGCGCGTATTTGCACCACTTGGAGCGCTGCGGCGAAATGCTCGCGCCCATGCTCACCAGTTTGCACAACTTGCATTACTACCTGAACTTGATGAGCGAAGTGCGCGCGGCGTTAGAGGCGCAGCGTTTTACGGCATTCAGACAACAATTTGCGAGCGACCGGGCGCGAGGGGTTTAACTCAAAGCTGTTGCCGCTGGGGTGGGGACGCCATGCTGCTGCGCACCAGCCAATCAAACACCGAGTCCACCGTAACCGTTTCAATGCGATCTGAGAACCTCTTCTCGTTGGGGTGGTCATCAAAAGCAATATTGGCGGATGTGATACGCCCGCCCAAGCGGGTGAACAAGCCCAGTTTGAGCACCGTGGGCTCATACCCTTTGAATTGCAACCACGCTTGGGCCTGAGTGCGCTGCTGCACATTGGGCTCAAGGGCGCTTGCCATCCACTCAATCGCCCATTGGTTCGACTGCTGATAGCGCTGACCCCACACATAACTGACCATGCTGTACGCGGGTATGTGCAGCACCTGAGTACGCGAGACATCGGTAAGCGCTTGGTACAAAGCCTCTTGATACGCCGGTGCAGGCACCACCCACGCCGCTTCATAGCGCCACAAATCATCCAGAAAAAATTCACCGAGTCCTTGACGGTACAACGCGGAAGCGGCAGTTCCACATTGGTTGAGCTTGTGCAAAATGCGCCACGGCCCTTGTGGGGTTTTGTAGGCCCAACCCAGGTGGGAGTAACGCAGTTGGTAACGGCTCAGGTCTTGGCCAGCACGAGCCAGTACCACCACCCGTGCGCCACTGCGTGCATATTCGGCATCCAACGCCTCGGCGGTGCGCTGCGCCAATGTCAAACCTTGCTTCAAAGTTTGCACCGTTAAGGGCTTGGTCTCACAACTGCGCCCGGCCTGCACCGCCCCGGCCATGCCCAACCAAGCCACAACCGTCCATATCAGCCATAAAAACGGTTTCACAGCCTTCCCCTTACTCAATTTGTCACCCGCTCGTTGTACAGCAAAGCACGCCCGATTTCATTGGGGATGAAAGCCAGCACTTCACCAGCAGTCGACAATACGACGCCACTGGCGACTACGCTGCTGGTCACAGAAGCGCCCACGGCCGTTGTTACGGCCTTGGCACCATTGGCGCTGACCTCAAAGGTAAAGCGAACACCATCCGAGACACGCTCCACCACATATTTTGTTCCTTCGGCCAAGGCCATCACGGAGATCACCGTGTATGAAGCCGCTGTATCAAAAAATTTTTCTACACTCGCCGCACTGCTATTCCTGGTCTTGGAAGCATCCACAGCCAGTGAGCCCACAGCAATGGCTGACAACCCCACCGACGCCTCGCTTTGCGCTTGCGCCGCTGAGGCCATGAACACACAGCACGCTGCTGCTAAACCTTGAAAAAACCGCATTGATCTCATCACAAAACTCCTATAAATACCCACGGGTGTGGGAAACAACACCGCAATGGCACAGCGCCATCAATCCATCAATCCATCAAGCTGATCGACCTGGATGACGGGGTCTGAGCCAGTTGATCCACGGCATGTTGCAACTGCTGCACACTGACTTGATGGGGTGGCAAGGCACGACCCACATTCACCCCGACACGGTTGAACATGCCGCGCCGAAATGGACGCACCATGGCCACATGGGCACCTTGGCGAACTTCTATACGGCTGAAAAATGACCCCCATAAATTTGTCAGCCCCATAGGCACCACAGGGACTGGCACACCCTCTTGTGCTGCACGTTCCACAATTTTCATCACGCCGGCTTTAAAAGGCTGAACACGCCCATCTTGGGTGATGCTGCCTTCGGGGAAGATGCCCAGTAAATCACCATCACGCAGCACTTGAGCAGCTTGTTCAAATGCAGCTTCATAGATAGCTGCATTCTCGGCTTGTGGTGCAATGGGTATGGCTTTGGCCAAACGAAACAGCCACCCCAACACCGGTATGCGGAAAATTCGATAGTCCATCACAAAGCGTATAGGACGTGGACTTGCGGCCATGAGCAGCACGGCATCGACAAAACTCACGTGGTTGCACACCAAAATGGCGGGCCCATCGGTTGGAATGCTCTCATCCCCTTGAACCCGAAAGCGGTAAATCAAACGCGAAACCACCCAGGCCACAAAACGCAGCAAGTACTCGGGCACCAGCAAAAAAATGTATGTAGCCACCACGGCATTGAGCAGTCCAACCAACAAAAACACTTCGGGAATAGACAGCCCCAACTTCAGCAACAGGCCCGCAACAACAGCGCTGGCAATCATGAACAGCGCATTCATGATGTTGTTGGCCGCAATGATGCGGGCTTGGTGGGTGGGTTGCGCACGCAGCTGAATCAGTGCATACATCGGTACGCTGTACAAGCCCGCAAACAAACTCAGCAAAGCCAAGTCGGCCAATACCCGCCAATGGCTCGGTTGCGCCACAAATTGCATCAACGTCCATGTTTCTGTAGAAGCCAGCGAGGCTGAAGCAAAATACAAATCAACCGAAAACACACTCATGCCTATGGCCCCCAGTGGCACCAAGCCGATTTCGACATAACGGCGTGATAAGGTCTCACACAGCAAAGACCCCGCACCGATGCCAATGGAGAAAACAACCAGCAACAAAGAGGCGACTTGCTCATTGCCGTGCAAAACATCTTTGGCAAAACTGGGGAATTGGCTTAAGAACACGGCACCAAAAAACCACATCCAACTGATGCCGAGCAGCGAACGAAACACCACCACATCACGATGCGCCAGCTTCAAGTTGCGCCACGTCTCAGACACCGGATTCCAATTGATTTTCAGCCCTGGATCGGTGGGCGATGTGCTTGGAATCAGTTGCGCCAGGCCTCTTCCTACCAGGGCCAGCAGCAAGCCCGCCACGGCAACCTGCATATGCCCAACTTCTGGCACAGCAACCAACAAGCCGCCCACCACATTCCCCAGCAAAATGGCCACAAACGTGCCCATTTCCACCATGCCGTTGCCACCCGTCAACTCTTTTTCATTGAGCACTTGAGGCAAATAAGAAAATTTGACCGGGCCAAACAAGGTGGAGTGCAACCCCATCAAAAAGACACACACCAACAAAACCACGACCTGCCCCATGATGAAGCCCCAGGCCACTAACACCATGATGGCAATTTCCAGGTTTTTCACCAGCCGAATCATGCGTGCTTTGTCCCACTTATCGGTCAACTGACCTGATGTGGCAGAAAACAGTAAAAAAGGCAATATAAAAAAAGCACCGATGACAAGGCCTGCCAACTCTGGGGGCAACCATCCCACGCTGAGTTGATAAGTCACCATCACTGTGAATGCAAATTTAAATAAATTGTCATTTGCTGCGCCAGAAAACTGGGTCCAAAACAAGGGCGCAAAACGCCGTTGTTTCAGCAAAGCAAATTGATTGAAATGTCCACTCTGCATAACGCACCGTCTCCTGACTTTTGTTGACCTGAGGCCTTGTATTTGTCCCCGCCTGAGCAAACAGCCATCTTGGCTTGTGCCCCTGCACGTGGATTGTGTGCAAAACTGGGGGAGGCGCAATAAATTTCACCGTCTGCGCACATTATTGTCCAGACAGTATTAAAAAATAGTACTTATGAGCACCACCGCCGATTTGGTCAAAGCCCTCAAACACGAACTCAAAGCCTCACGCATCACGTATGCGGATTTGGCTCAATCACTGAATTTATCGGAATCCAGCGTCAAGCGCATGCTCGCGCAAGGACAGATGCCACTGTCACGCATAGACGCCATTTGCTTGGCCATCGGCATCGACTTTACGGATCTGGCCCGCCGTGTCGTTGAAACTCAGCCTTTGGTGTCCGAGCTCAGCCATGAACAAGAGAAGGCGGTTGTCGCTGATAAGCTTTTACTCTTGACCGCCATCTGTGTCCTCAGCCAATGGACATTGGAACAAATCACCGACTACTACTTGCTCAGTCAAGCGGAGTGTGTGCAGTGCTTAGCGCAACTCGATCGCATAGGCATTATTGAACTGCGCCCCTTCAACCGTTACCGACTCAAGCTTGCCAAAACCTTTCGCTGGCGCCCTCATGGCCCCGTGATGGCGTATTTCCGCGAGCACGCTGTGCAAGACTACTTTGCTGGCACGTTTGACCAACCGGGAGAAGGTCTTTTGCTGGTGCATGGATCCATCAGCAGAGGGCTGGCTTCGGCTTTTCAAGAACGTTTGCAGCGCCTAGCCCAAGACTTTGCACAGCAACACCACACCGATCAAAAGTTACACCCTACCGAGCGCGAAGGCTATACGCTGCTGTTGGCCATGCGAAGTTGGGAGTTTTCGGTGTTTTCGACATTGCGCCGCAGCCCGCCTCCCAAAACGCGGTGAACCCATTGCAACCGTCGGACTCAAATGCCTTGGGTGTCGATGGCGTCTCAACTGGCAAACACCAAGCCCCTTCAAACCATGCCCGGATTGCCTTGCACCCCTATGAGTTTGGGGG
>JASJYW010000027.1:55725599-55759495 GCA_030386875.1 Morinoia aosen
TCAACCAAGCTGCCGGCAATTTTGTCAAACACCGGCCCCACCAGCGCGGCCAAGGTGCGGCTGGAAAAGTCGTAGTTGAGGGTAAATTCCACTTTGCACGCGCCTTGGTTTTCATCGCCCACGGGGGTAAAACGCCAGTGGCCGTCGAGTTGGGAAAACGGGCCATCGACCAATTCCATGTCGACTTGCGCGTTACTCAGGTGGGTGTTGCGGGTGGTAAAGCTTTGGCGCACACCGCCCAGCGCCATGCCCACTTGCGCCACCATGCCATCGGGCCGGGTCTCTAACACCTGGGCGCGGTCACACCAGGGCAAAAACTGCGGGTACTGGGCCACATCGGTCACCAGCGCAAACATCTGGGGCGCGCTATGCCATAACAAAACGGATTTATGAACGGTTTTCATTGCAACCCAGCGGTTTACATACAATCTCTGGCTTGACTTTTAACCTAGATCCGGCAGTTGCCCGCTTGCTTCCGTCGTGAGAGCCTCCTGAGCATTGAACTTGGCCTCTTCGTTGACGCTTACTTTTTGGGTGACAGCACTACGCACCCGCTGGCACCGCGCTCGCCGCACCATGCTGCGTTGCGCCTCCTTGCGGGCAAGAGCCCGCAGCGTCGTCGCGCCTTGCCTAGCACGCCAAGCACGGTACCATCGGGCGCGTCCAACTGCCGAATCTAGGTTTAAGCCCCGGGCATTGTATTGCGCCCCTTGCAGTTGATCCCTCCGGCCCCATTTCACACCTTATGTCCAAAACCGCCTCCAAAGCCAAAGCTGGCGACGGCCGCATTGCCGAGAACAAAAAAGCGTTTTTTAATTACCAGATTGAAGAGCGCTTTGAGGCGGGCATGGTGTTGCAAGGCTGGGAAGTCAAAGCCTTGCGCGAAGGCAAAGTGCAGCTCACCGACGGTTATGTGGTGATACGCGATGGCGAGTTGTTTGTGATCAGCTGCCAAATCAACCCGCTGCTCAGCGCCTCCACCCACGTCAACCCCGACGCCGTGCGCACCAAAAAGCTGTTGCTGCACAAAGAACAAATTCGCCGCTTGGTAGGCAAGGTGGAGCAAAAAGGTTTTACCTTGGTGCCGCTGAACCTGCATTGGAAAAACGGCAAAGTTAAATGTGAGATTGCCTTGGCCAAGGGCAAGGCCGAGCACGACAAACGCAACACCATCAAAGACCGCGAAGGCAAACGCGAGGTTGAGCGCGCCATCAAAAGCCGCAACCGCTGATCGGTTGACTTCAGCGCCAGCGTGTGTGCCGGACTGTGATCTCCCACGGCGCCAACGCCCTATTGTGTGCCGACCCTGCTACGCCCCTGGCCCCAGTTACAAGTCTGCAGCAACCAACACCTCCATGGCCTCAACCAACGCCTTGGCGCTCGCGGGCTCCAGGCAGCCCAACAGCTCTTGCTCCAAGGCCAGCGCATGAGGCGCCACTTTTTTGAAAATCTTTTTCCCTTCGCTAGTCAGGGACACCAACTTTGCACGCGCATCTCCATCCAGGGTTTCGCGCTGGATTAGGCGCTTTTGCTCCAAGCCCTTAATCGCCCGGTGAATGGCAACCGGGTCCATACCTGCGAGCGCCGCCAACGCTGCGCCTGTCGAGATTCGTTTTTCCTGCAACAAAGCAAGCGTGCGCCACTCGGGCCGAGAAAGACCGTAGCGCTCTCCGTACGTCTTCTCAAGAGCGAGACTCAATTTACGAGACACCACGGCAAGCCTATAAGGCAAGTATTTGGAAATCGTCAGGACTTCAGAAGTCATTTGCAGCCTAGGGTTTACCCATATAGTTACATTTGAAACAAATGCATATGATTACAAATGTAATGATAACAAAGGCAGGATCATCCATGCGCAAGCGCACACATTGGAACGACCAGTACGAAGCGGTGTTTCAGGCACTCATTCAACGTGTTCTGGAAACCCATGAAGCCGTCGGGTCCGCCTGGCCCTACCATGCCGATCCGGCCTCGGGACATTGGGAAACCACCGACGATGGCGATTGGTGCGGCGGGCACTGGGTGGAGTGCCTGCGCATCGCCGCTGACGAGCTGCAGTCACCCGAGCTTCATTGCGCAGCTGTACAGCGAACAGAAATGCTGCGGCCTTACCTCGAGCGCGACGACCAGTTCAGAGGCCACCGTTTCTATTACTCCGCGGCCCGACAATACCAAAGCAGTGGTGATCCGCGTATGCGCACGCTGGGCTTGGCAGGTGCTTACGCCATGCGCTCCATGGCCATGGCCGTCCACGGCGCTATGCCCATTGGCATGCAAGTGCAGGTTCAGTCAACAACACTGGCAAGCCGCAGCATTGTGGCGATTGACAACGTACACCCAAACCTGATGCTGGACTGGTGGGCCAGAAAAGAAACCGGCGATGCAACATTTGAAACCGGTGCCAGGGCGCACTTGGACGTGACCATCAAAGACTTCATTCGCGCCGATGGTTCTACCGTCGAGTTCATTGAATACGATCCGACATCCGGCCAACCGCTGCGGGAGTTCACGCTACTGGGTGCGCATGACGAAAGTTGCTGGTCTCGAGGGCACGCTTGGGCCGTGGCGGGCTATCTCAGGGCATGGGAAGAGCTGGGCGATCAACGCTATCTTGATGTCGCCCACCAACTCATGGCCTATTGGGAAGCGAACGCTCCCAACCACTTGGTGCCACCGTGGGACTTCATGGACCCAAAACTCAGCGACAAAAAAGATGGTGTCCCCGTGGACACATCGGCATCGGCCATCGTCGTCGAGCAATTGGCCCGCATTGCCACGCACCCCAGCCTCGCAGGCCGCGCCTCTTACTGGAACGCAGTGATGCACCAGATGCTCCAAGGGTTGATAGACCGGCTGGTTTATTCCAAGAGCGGCAATGCCGCGCGTCTTGTTGATGGGTGCTTCAACCAGCCGCGCCAGTTTGCCAATCAAAGCGAGTTGATCTGGGGCAACGCTTATTTACTGTTTGCACTGTCCTATTTAAAAAATGGTCGAGCGCCGCTGTGAATAAAACATCGTTCAAACACATCTCGCTGTGGCGCCTGCAAGCTGACGACGACGCGAGCGTTGATGAACTCAAGAAAAAGCTGCAAGCTGCCGTTGCTGGGCTCAAAGAACAAATTTCCGGCGTCAAGGCTTTGGAACTTGGCATCGATGTAGGCGGCCCGGGCGATCGCTCGGACGTCGCCTTGTACAGCGAATTTGAAACGCGAGAAGACATTGAGCGCTACATCAATCACCCTGCACATCTAGAACTTTTTGAACTGCTCAAGCGATACCGCGTTGAGACCCGCGCCGTGGACTATTTCACTGCCGACCACCCATGAAAAGGAGAGACAAATGCCCACACCACCCATCACCCGGCGCTCAGTCATTCAACTCGCACTGGGCACGACTGCGTCCGGACTTTTGACCAATCCAGTTAACGCACAAACCGGTGCTGTGCGGCGGATTTTCGTGCCGGTTCCCGCCGGTGGCGGCATGGACAACATGGCGAGGATTTTTACCCACGCGACCCAAGACGCCATTGGCACCAGCATTGTGGAAAAACCGCCCTGGGGCGGCTTTGCGCATCGCCGTTGATTTGGTTCGCCGTGCCGATCCAGACGGGATGTCGCTGCTGTTTGCCCCCGCCTCACCCTTTACCATTTACCCCCATATCTACAAAAAACTCAGCTACGACTACCAAAGGGATTTCACCGCCGTGGGCGGTTTTTGCAGCTACGACTTCGCCTTGGGGGCACCTGCAAGTAGCCCCATCAACTCCGTGGCCGAATACGTCCAAGCCGTCAAACGCGATCCCAAAAAATACGGAATGTACGCGGTGCCAGCTGCCGGTGCTGCGCCGCACTTTACGGGCGCGCAGTTTGCCAATGTCACCGGCATTGAACTGCAACATGTGCCATACAAAGGCTCAGCACCGGCCATGCAAGACTTGATGGCTGGCGTGGTTCCCGCTGCATTTAACTTGACCGGTGAGTTTGTACAACTGGCACAAGGCGGCCGCGTCAAAGTACTGGCCACAACAGGCAGCAGTCGCTCGCCGTTCATGCCTGATGTGCCCACTTTCCAAGAGCTTGGCTACCCAGACATGGTATTGCCCGAATGGTTTGGCTTGTTTGCACCAGCCAAAACGCCCAGCAAGACCATTGAGACACTGAGCAAAGCCTTAGAAACGGCGTTGAGAAACCCCGAGGTCATTGCCAAAATTCAGGCGACCAATTACTCACCCTTCATCAGTGGCCCATCCGAGCTCAATCAGCGGGTGCAACAAGAGCGCGCGCTGTGGGGCCCGTTGGTAAAAGCCACCGGCTTCACCCTAAGCGAGTAACCCTTCGCCCCACCACAGCCTAAAGCGAGCGCCCGCAGCCGCCGCACCGTGCGCTCGCTCGACAAGTGACCATCGCAAACAACCATCGCACATGGCTAAAGGATTGGCCCAACCAGAATATGTTCACAGTCGCGTCACCCAATCGACGCCAAGCCGTCACAAACAGCCTTCACCATAACAGCACGACAACAACTGCATCCCCTTTGTGCCCTCAGGTTTTTATTGGCTGATTGGGGCGCAATTCGCCTCTGGCCTGGCCGACAACGTTTTGCTCATTGTGGGCGTGGCCTTTTTGGCCGAGCAAGGCTTTGCGCCTTGGTGGGCGCCGCTGCTCAAGCTCTCGTTCACGCTCTCTTATGTGTTGCTGGCGCCTTGGCTAGGCCCTTTGGCCGACAGCGTGGGCAAGCCCCAACTCATGGCGTGGATGAACGCGCTCAAAATCGTGGCGCTGGCTTTGCTGCTGGGCGGCGCGCACCCGCTGCTGGCGTTTGCACTGGCCGGCCTGGCCGCATCGGCTTACGCGCCAGCCAAATACGGTTGGGTCACGGAAAACGCGGCCCCACAGCAACTGGTCAAAGCCAATGGCTGGCTGGAAGTCAGCGTGGTGTTGTCGGTGCTGCTGGGCGTGGCCGGTGGCGGCGCCTTGCTGGCCTGGCCACCGGCCCTTCCACCCAATCTGACACTGAACGCGCTGCCACTGGTCAACACCGCCCTCACCCCGGCCTTGTTGGTGGTGGCGTTGATTTACGCCGTGGCCGCGCTGCTCAACCTGGGCATAGGCGCGGCCCCGGCCCACCAGCGCCACCACAACTGGAACCCCCGCTGCTTGCTGCAAAGCTTTGTGCGCGACAACCTGCGCCTGTGGCGGGACCCGCTGGGCCGCTTGGCCTTGGGCGTGACGGCGGTGTTTTGGGGCGTGGGTGCGGTGGTGCAATTTGCCGTGTTGGTCTGGGCCCAAGACACACTGGGCTTGTCGTTGCAACACGGCGCTTGGCTGCAAGCGGTGGTGGCGTTGGGCGTGATCGTCGGTGCCGCACTGGCGGCCCGTTTTGTCAGCTTGCACCGCGCCACCCGCGTGCTGCCTTGGGGCATGGCGCTGGGCGCGCTGCTGCCGGTGGTGGCCTACACCCACCACGTGGGGCTGGCCTTGCCGCTGTTGGTGGCCGTGGGTTTGACCGGCGGCTTGCTCATGGTGCCCATGAACGCCTTGCTGCAACACCGCGGCCTGCAATTGCTCAGCGCCGGCCGCTCCATTGCCGTGCAAGGTTTCAGCGAAAACTTGAGCGTGTTGGTGATGTTGGCGCTCTACAGCGCGCTGCTGGGGGCAGAGGTGCCGCTGCGCCACCTCATCACCGCCTTGGGGGTGGGCTTGCTGCTGGTGTTGCTGTGGGTGGGGCGTGGCGTGAAACCGGCCAAGGCAGCGCGGGCACAACCCTCAGACGTTAACCCCGCGCTCGGTCACCGCCCAAGATGAACAACTGCTCGTTGACTTCTTTGCCCCACTGGCTGCCGCGCTGGGTTTGCGCCAACTCAAAGCCTTGTTTTTCGTACAAGTGCCGCGCGGCCAGCAATTCATCAAACGTCCACAAATACACTTTTGAATAACCGCTGCTTCGGCAAAACGCCATGGCCGCTTCTAACAACTGGCTGCCAACGCCTTGGCCTTTGGACGCCGGCGAGGTGATGAACCACCGCAAGTGGGCGCCAGAATCGGCGTAGTGCGAGCCGTCAATGGCGATGGAGCCGTGAACGACGCCGTCTTGCTCGGCCAGCCACAGGCCATCTTGCCGGGGGTGTACTGCAGACAAAACTGGGCCAGATCAGCCGCCACTTTGGCCTCAAACGGCGCGCCAAAATCCACGGCTTTGGAATAAAAGTCGGCGTGCAGTTGGGTGATGCGACCTATGCAGCCGGGGCGGTAGCCCAAATGAATAAGCATGGTGCGCCTCTCTTGCTTTGCGCAGGCCCGCTCACGACATGGCCATTCAACCATGAGGCCAGCGCGAAGACCAGGGCCCTTGCCCTGGCTGGTGGTACTGCACCCCGAAAGTAGCGGGGCGCAGTACCAACGTTCACGGCCTTATTTGGCCACGCCACACGCCATGCGTGCGCCGCCACCGCCCAAGGGCGCGGGGTGATCGGAGTGGTTGTCACCACCAGCGTGAACCATGATGGCGCGGCCGCTCAAGTCAGCCACTTTGAGTCGGGGTGCCAACACGGGTTGGTTGGCCATGCCCATGGCGTCGACATAAATCGGGGGCAAATCGCCCACGTGCCCGTCGCCCCATGGCCCTTCATGCTTGTTGGTGTTGCCAGTGTCCAAGTGGCCTCCGGCAGCCAAGGCGGCGACCATCTTGCCGTCTTTTTCTTTGGGCTCACAGCTGGGGTTTTGGTGCACGTGAAAACCGTGCAAGCCAGCGGGCAGGCCTTTGAGTGAAGGGGTCAAGACCACGCCATATTTGGAATCTTCCACCTTGATGGTTCCGATTTCGGCGCCAACGCCTTTTTCCGTGACCACGTTCATGGTGATCTCCGAACCCGCCATCGCCAACGACGAGACCAGCATAGACGCCAAGACCAATGATTTTTTCATTTTTGATTTCATCCAATGATGATTTTTAAACCGCAAAATTGCCCTTTCAGTATACGCATTGAGCACAGGCGCAAAAGCTGAGCCGGCCACAGCTGGTCTGCTGTTCACCACTTTCACACGTGACTCGGGGCGCAGAGTTGCTGCAACGAAGCCAACAGGTTTGCTCTGGCTTGTCGCTCAAGAGCTTGGCGCAGTGAGGGGGTGTGATAGATGGGCTTGCGGTCCAAAAAAGCGCTCAACACCTCCGCCCTTTTTTGCTTAAAAAGAGGCTCTGGTACCCACGCATATTCGGCCTTAACCTGGGTTTCATAGGTCTGGAATCGGGCTGGTGTTGCGCCCAGAATGGCCAAATCAATATCAACCAGCAGTTGTTGGTCTGGCCCTTGGGGTACGGCGGTGTGGGTGGTGGCCCAAATGTGTTGGCTGACCCGCTCCACACGTACGGCAGCCACCCCGGCAGCCAACAAGGACTGCACAGCCCAGGCCGCGCTGCGGGCTTCATTGTCCTGGGCTTTGACGTCGTAAATGGCATCGTGAAACCAAAGCGCTATCTCAACTTCCGCCGGTTCCGCTGCGGCTTGCTGGTGTTGAGAAAACAGCAACAGGCATTCGGTGAGGTGTTCAAGCGTGTGGTAGTGGCGCTGTGGCTCTTCATAAGCGGCCAGCAACTTCTGCATCAAAGCCACTCCATCGCCTTGTGCAGCCAAGCCAGCCCAACACCTTTGCCATGAAGCGTGCAACATATTTTTCCGCCCTCTATTCGTTGACGTGCCCCGTTTCAGCACTTTTTTCGATGAACTTTTTCAGCACCGGTGGCAAGCATGAACGGAATTTTTCGCTTATCGCTTTTTCATGCCGTTGCCAAACCACGCCGACATAAATAACGCCCAAACCGATCAAGGTCAAAACGACAGGAAACAGCATGCTGTCTTCAAAGACCTCGTAGGCCAGATAGCTCAAATAACCGGCTGCGCCCAAGCCACCCCAGACGGCAAACACACGGCGTGAGAGCATGGCGCCCACCACAATCATGGCCAGGTTGATGAAAAAATACAGCGCTTTATTGAGCTCATCACTGGATTGGATCAGTGACATGCCGCACCAGAACGTCGTCACGCCAAACAGATAAAGCCAAAAAGCGTAATCTTTGCGAGACCGCGTACGAATATCAACCCAAAAAGCCAGCACGGCAATGAACAAACCGAACCACAACGACACCTGCTTTCGCAGCGCCCAGGTGAGGTCTTCGCTCTGAAAAATAAAAGGTGCTAAGTCCATGCTCATGTACCACAGCGTCGCAGCCATGGGCATCACAATAAAGGGCAAGCGATAACGCCACAACATGATCGCGCCAACGGCCAGTGTGGCCAACTCCATGAAAATCCACTGCCAACTGATGTAGCGGTGGTATTCGCGGTAGGCATAGTCATCCCCCCACCATCCCATGCCCACCTGCAAACCATAAACAAGCAACGGTGTCAGTACCACAACAAAGGTCGCCACAAGGCCTGCAGGAATGGGCAAATGCTTGCGATACAGCAAGACCTCCGTCAGCCAAAGCCCTGCCCCCGCGTATGCCAGCGCAATCGCAAACACCCCCCATCCACCGAAACGCTCCCACCCCAACGTCATGAACAAACTCATCGCCCCGATGGCGATCAGTCCCCCCAGGTAATAAAGAATGTGGGTGGCCTTAAAGCTCGGAATGTCGGCGTCACGCGCCTCTAAAAACGCCCACAACTGATCGGCCTGTTGCGCACTCACCAGGCCTTGATCGCTGGCCTCTTTCTGCAAGCTGCGGTTGATTTCCATGTAATCTCCTTGACGCCAAAACCAGGGGATGGGACTAGGGCCTGTTAACACTATTTTTTCGATTGCGAACACCTTGCCCACAGCGCCAATCTAGGCGCGGGGCGACGGCCAGACTGGGCGTCTGGCCTAGGCTTGCAACGACGAGTGGCGCTGTGGACAAGGTGTTCCCTCCGGGTTGCGATCAAAAAAGCCATGCGCCGCGTTGCAAAGCCTCGCCGGGCCACCAGCCCGTCTGCGTTTTGCGCCTTGCGCATGGCTTTTTTGAGTCGCAACGCATCTCGAAACATAGTGTTAACAGGCCCTAGCCATCACAAGCCGCAGCATGGCAACGCCATGCCTTTCAAATGGTTAAAACACCCCCAGCGACTCAAAAACCAACGCAGTCCATGCGTTGCAACTCATTCAGAGATATGGGGGTCGCGACACGTGCCGCACTATAACGAATCAACGCTGTTCGCACGGTGGGCTGGCGCTGGCCGTGCCGCTGTTGTGCGCCACGCCCCTCATCATTGATTTGAACGCCTGCGCTCAAGCCGACGGCAATGCTTACGCCCGAATGGCTTGCTGAAAGACTTCTTCCACTTGCGCGGCAATGTGGCTCCAGTCCAGGCGGGCGCCTTCGCTGGCGGCGCAAGCGGCGGCTTTTTGCACTTGCGCCGGGTCGGCCGCCAAGGCCACGGCTTGGCGCACCAAGCCGGCGCTGTCATGGGTGGGCAGCAACCAGCCGTTGTGGCCGTGGCGCACCCATTCGGCGGCGGCGGCGCAGTCAAACGCCAACACCGGCAAGCCGCTGGCCAAGGCCTCCATGGTGACGTTGCCAAAAGTCTCGGTCAGGCTGGGGAAGACAAACACATCGGCAGACGCGTAGTCTTGTGCCAATTCGGCGTGACTGCGCATGCCGGCAAAATACGCCGTGGGGCAGCGCTGTTGCAAGCTGGCGCGCATGGGGCCGTCACCGGCAAACACCAAGCGCACGTTATGACCTGCGGTGCGGGCGGCCTCGTACGCGGCCACCACCACGTCCAGGTTTTTTTCCGGGGCCAAGCGGCCCACCGACAACATCACCACGCTATCGGCGTCGGCCCCCCATGACGCGCGGTGCGATGCACTGCGCTGCTGCGGGTTAAAGCGTTGGGTGTCCACGCCACGGGCCACCACGCGCAAACGCTGAAAACCCGCCGCCGCCAATTCACTGCGCAAGGCCTGCGTGGGCACCATGGTGCAAGCGGTGTGGTTGTGAAATTTGCGCAAGTAAGCGGCAATGGGTTTGCGCAGCCACCCCACGCCGTAGTGTTGGCTGTAGCTGTGGAAATTGGTGCGAAAGTCAGAGGTAATGGGCAGCTTGAGGCGCCGCGCCGCTTGCAGCGCCGACCAACCCAGCGGCCCTTCGGTGGCAATGTGAACCAAGTCGGGACGGCGCAGCGTCCAGGCCGCCACCAAGGCTTTTTTGCCGGGCAAGCCCAGCTTGAGTTGCGGGTAACGCGGAATGGGCAAGCCGCGCATCAACAGCTCTTGGTAACCGGGGTCTTGCGCGGCGGTGTCTTGGCGGTCTTGGCGCGGGCGCACCAAGTGCACTTCGTGGTTGCACTCGCGCAAGCTTTGCACCAAACGCGAGAGTGTCAGCGCCACACCGTTGACCTCTGGCGGCCACGTTTCTGTGACCACGGCCAGCCGCAGCGAGGGGTGCGGCGGCGGCAAGTCTTCAAACACAATCGGTGGTGCGGCAGCTTGATCCATGCCGTGATGGTGGTCGGGGCGCAAGGCAGTTTGATGACAAAGGCGCCTGATCTTGATGACAGCGCCTGCCTGTCACTGCAATTTCACACAAAGGCGACACCATGCCTGCAGACCGCGCAAATCCCTTGCTGGTTTTGATTTGATTTGAGGAGCTCTCGCGTGAACGACTTCTTCAAGGCGCTGTCCATTCAGCGTTGGGATGATCACCGCTACTACCACCACAGCCGCATCAACCAGGCGCTGCACTTGCTCAGCGCCATGAGTTTTGTGGTGGCTTATGTGTTTTTGTTTATCGACCCCGTCATCTCGGCGCTGATGGCTTGGCTGATCTCCATGACCAGCCGCCAAGCCGGGCATTTTTTCTTTGAGCCCAAAGGCTATGACGCCATCAACCACGCCACGCACGAATACAAAGAAGACATCAAAGTGGGCTACAACTTGCGCCGCAAAGTGGTGTTGATGGCCATTTGGGCCGTCTCACCGCTGCTGCTGTGGCAGCAACCCGGTTTGTTTGGCCTGTTTGAGCCACACCAAAACTGGACCGAATTTGTGCGCCAAGTGGGTGTGTTGTGGTTGCTCATCGGCGCTGGCGGGCTGGCGTTTCGCACCATCCATTTGTTTTTTTTGCAAGACGTGCAAACCGGCTTGGTCTGGGCCACCAAAATTTTGACCGACCCTTTTCACGACATCAAGCTCTACCACAAAGCCCCGCTGGCTTTGCTGCGCGGCGAGTTGATAGACCCCGGCCACGATTTGCAGCGCAGCGCCCGCGCCGGCTAGCCATACGTCTGCTCGGTTAAGCGCGGTAAAACACAAGCGGGTGGGCCCACTGCTGCGCCCATCCGTTCATGTCTGCTCCTTGAGGCATCACCGCCGCCAGCGCTGCGCCAACACTTCGCGCAACACGCTGCGGCGTATGGCTTTGTCACTTAACTGACCGTCGTGCCACCACCAGCCACCCGCTTGCATGTCTTGGGCAGCGGCCACAAAGTGCTTTATGACCCGTTCAAAGTCGGCCTCGTTCATGTTCAAGCCAAAAATCAAACGCCCCGTTCCCACCCAGCTGAGTGCAATGCCGTGGCGGCGCAAGTAATACTGCAGCATCCAGTGGTAACGCCCGGGCTGGGTGTAGTACAGCGTCCAAATGCTGCCCAAGTGGGCCGCGCACAGCGGCGCGCCCACGGCGGCCATGGCGGCGTTAAAGCGCTGCGCCCGTGCGTCCCAGCGGCTGTCTTGGCCCTGGTACAAGGCTTGCACCTCGGGCGCATCAAGTCGGCGCAAAAACGCGTTCATGCTGGCCATGACATAAGGGTGGGCGTTGAAGGTGCCGCGGGCAAAACACAAGTCTGCCGGGCGCTCGCTGCGGTAGCGCCGCATCAAGGCGTGCGGGCCGCAGACCACGCCCACCGGCAAGCCGCCGCCCAGGGTTTTGCCATACGTCACCATGTCGGCCTGCACACCAAAGTAGGCTTGCGCCCCGCCGGGTGCCAACCGAAAGCCGACAAACACTTCATCAAAAATCAACACAATGCCGCGCTCGCTGCAAACGGCGCGCAACTCGTGCAACCAGGCGCTGTAAGCGGCTTTGTCGGCACCGGCACGGCGGCTGCCATCGACCAATTGGCCATCGCCCGGCGCGTTGCGGTTGGGGTGCAAAACTTGCAAGGGGTTGACCAACACACACGCAATGTCGCGCCGCGAGCGCAACACCGCCAGGCTGCGCACGTCCATGTCTTTCAAGGTGTAAGTCTCGCGCGGCGGCATGGGGTTGCCGGGGCCCGGCTGCACGTCTTCCCACCAGCCGTGGTAGGCGCCGCAAAACCGCACCACGTGCCGCCGTTTGCTGTGGTAGCGCGCCAAGCGCACGGCTTGCATCACGGCTTCGGTGCCCGACATGTGAAACGACACCTCTTCCATGCCCGAGATGGCGCGCAAGCGCGTCACGTTGTCCAGCACACAAGGGTGGTAGCTGCCCAGCACCAAGCCCACGTCTTGCGCCGCCTCAAAGCCTTCTTGCATGCAGGCTTTGTAAAAGTCCACGCCCAACACGTTGACGCCGTACGAGCCGGTCAAATCAATGAAGCGATTGCCGTCCACGTCTTGCAACTCCACGCCGCTGGCCGCGGCCACAAAAGACGCCAGCTTGAGGTGTTCGGCCACTTGCGGGCTGAATTGAAACGGCACCCGGTAAGCGCTGATGAATTGCAAATCGGCAATGCCCACTTTGGCCGCTTCGGTCATGGCCAAGCCCTTGGCGTAGCGCTGTTTGAAGTCGGCCGACAAAGCCGCAAAAGCGGCCCGGCGGCGCGCCACCACCTCAGCGGGCGCGCCATCGGCTTGAAAAAACTGGGCCTCGTCATAGGCATAACCCGGCAGCCAAGCGGCCATGCGCTTGGCCAGCCGCGAATGCCCGGCCAACGAGCGGTGCTTGGCGCGCGAGAGCAACCAGCGCCGCCGGGCCCACGGCATGGCCAAAGCCACAGCGCTCAATGTCGCACCCCATGTCAATACGTAAGCGGCGGCCATGTGCATCCTTTTAAAACCGTCACGGTCCAACCCTCCACGTGGCACAGACCTTGAATGAACTTTGAAAAAACCAACAAGATGTGGCCTTTGTATTTCCATTGCATGACAAACCCATGAATATCACGACACACCTGCGCCGTTTAGGGGCACAAGAAGATTTGAATTTTTTGCTCACCAACCGCGTGCCGCGCATCGCGCTCACGCGCTTTATGGGCTGGTTCAGCCAGATTCGCCACCCGTGGGTGCGTGACGCCTCCATGGCGGTGTGGCGCACCTTCACCGATTTGGATTTGAGTGACGCCCAAAAAACCCAGTTTGAAAGCCTGCACGACTGCTTCACGCGCGCACTCAAACCCGGCGCACGCCCGATAGACCCGCGCGCTGCGGTGCTCACCAGCCCGTGCGACGCCATCGTCGGCGCTTGCGGCCCCATAGACGGCACACAAGTGTTTCAAGCCAAAGGCTTTCCTTATGGGTTGCAGGAGTTGCTCGGCGACTCCGCCCACACGCGCGACTTGCCGCAGCAATTGGCCGGCGGCCATTACGTGACGCTGCGCTTGACCTCCAGCATGTACCACCGCTTTCACGCCCCGTGCGACGCGGTGTTGGAGCACGCCACCTACATCAGCGGCGACACCTGGAACGTCAACCCCATTGCCTTAAAGCGGGTGGAAAAATTGTTTTGCCGCAACGAGCGCGCGGTGTTGCGGCTGCGTTTGCCCGATGGCCGGCCCCTGGTGGTAGTGCCCGTGGCCGCGATTTTGGTCGCCAGCCTCAGGCTGCATGCGGCCAATGTGTTGTTACACCTGAAATACCGTGGCCCCAATGAAATACCGTGCAACGCGGCGCTGCAAAAAGGCGATGAGTTGGGCTGGTTTCAACACGGCTCCACCATTGTGGTGTTTGTGCCGCCGGGTTTTGCATTGGCCGCTGGTGTGACCAACGGCGTGCATGTGCGCATGGGGCAGGCTTTGCTGCAGCGGCAGGTCCGCCCTGTCGCGTCAAACGGCCACCCCACCTGAGCCATTAAAAACGCTGAGGCAGGCACGGATTTTTTTCTTATCCGCGCATTAAAAACAAATTGACCCAGACGTATTGACAGTCATGCAAATGACGACATAATTAGTTCGGAATGTAGACGAACTAATTATGTCAAAAATGCTTTTCTCTCGTGGTCCGCACGTGCGCACGGCAAGCTCTATGCTGCCGCGCCAGCTGTCCACACGCCTGATTGTTGAGGTCTTGTTGCACCAAGGCATGATTTCGCGCGCGGACTTGGCCAAGACAACGGGCCTGTCCAAACAAACCGTCTCCGAGGTCATGACCGTCTTGGAGCAGCAAGGCTGGGTCATTCCTGCCGGGCAAACCAAAGGCAATATTGGCCGCACCGCGTTGTTGTACCGCCTTGATGCAACGGCCGCTTGCGCCGTCGGTGTGGACATGGGTGGCACCAAGATCGCCGTGGCCATTTTGGATTTAACCGGCGAGGTGATCGCTGAAGCCCAGCAACCCACACACCCAGACGGTGGTCACACGGTGCTGGAGCAAGTCCAAACCCTGGTGTACGACTTGCTGGCGCAGCACCAGATTCCGCGCCACAAAATGAAGGCTTTGATGCTGGGTCTGCCCGGCGTGGTTCGCCCTCACACCCACAAGCTGGCGCACCTGCCCAACATTCCCCTTCTGCAAGACATTGACGTTTACACCGAACTCAGCCAGCGGTTTGGCTTGCCCATTGGCATGGACAACGACGCCAACTTGGCCGTGCAAGGAGAGAACTGGCGCGGCGCGGCGCAAGCGGTCAACAGCGTGGCCTTGATTGCTTTGGGCACCGGCATTGGCATGGGCTTGATGCTCAACGGCCAATTGGTCAAAGGCCATGCGGGCCTGGCCGGTGAAATTGGCTACATCCCTTGGGGACCAGACGTGCTCTCGGAAGAAGCGCACAAATTTGGCGCATTGGAGTTGGAGTTGGGTAGCGCGGGCATTGTGCGGCGCTATCAACAATTGAGCCAACAACCGGTGGCTTCGGTGCAAGCGCTGTTTGAACGTTTGGGGCAAGACCCCCATGCCGACACCGTGATAAACGACACCGCCTACGGCATGGCCTGGGTGGTGGCAGCCACGGCCACCACGGTAGACCCCGAGTTGTTTGTTTTGGGCGGCTCCATCGGTTCACGCCCAGAAATGCTGGCGGGTGTGGATCAACATCTGCGCCGCTTTGGCTTTCACACCCTCAAAGTCACCAGCGCCCAACTGGGCAACCGCGCCGGCGTGTTGGGCGCAGCGGGTGCGGCACTGACCCATTTGTACAACCAATTGTTTGGCGTCAACGATGTGCCGGGCGCCATCTCCATTGGTAAAGCGTCCTCCACCGCCATCCGCTAAAGCACTGCTGCAAACCCGATAGTAAGGATAGGAAGCCCCGTGACCCACACGCCCACCCCTACAGCCGGCTCAACACCAGGCACCCGCCCCACCCCAACGGTGCGCTGGTCCACCTACCTGTTGCCTTTGATTTTTGTGGTGTTGTTTGCCCTGGCCGCTGTGTTCATTCCCAGCTTTGCCAACTGGGACAACTTGAGCAACGTCTTGCAGCGCAACGCCATCATTGGCATCGTCGCCTGCGGCATGTTGTTGATGATTTTGCTCGGTGGTTTTGATTTGTCGGTCGGCGCTGTGGGCGCCATGTCCTCGGTCACCGCAGCGGCGCTCATCATGCACTTCCCTATTGCCCTGGGCATCACCGCTGCGCTGGCGCTGGGCTTGGCCGTCGGGCTCTTTAATGGTTTCTTGATTGCCCGCATCAGCATCAGCCCTTTTGTCGCCACGCTGGGGGTGCAAGTCTTGATCACGGGTTTGCTGTTTGTGGCCACCGATGCCCAGCCCGTCTACGGCGTGCCCGAATCGTTCACGCAACTGGGACTGGGACGCATAGGCCCCATTCCCGTGCCTGCCATTCTCTTTGCCATCGTCGCTGGGCTCACTTGGGTGTTGCTCAAAAAAACCACCTTTGGCCACCACATTTACGCCGTCGGTGGCAACCGCGCCGCCGCCAAGTTGGCCGGCATACGGGTTGATCAAGTCATCATCGTGACCTACGGCCTGGGCGGCTTGTTGGCGGCCTTGGCCGGCATTGTGCTGCTGGGCACCACCGGTATTGGCCAGCCCGCCAGCGCCGTCGATTGGCCTTTGGCCACCATTGCCGCCGTCGTCGTCGGTGGCGTGCCCTTGAGTGGCGGCGTCGGCCATGTAGGCCAAGCGGTTTTGGGCACCATGCTGCTGGGCGTGGTGGCCAATGCGCTCAACTTGATGAGCGTCTCCCCTTATTGGCAGCCCGCCGTCACCGGGGCCGTCATTTTGCTGGCCGTGGGTATGGACGCTTACCACCGCCACAAACAAGCCTAGACCCATGCACCGCCACCCTCTTTGTGCACCTGTAAGAAAGTAGGTTCATCATGAAACACCTCAATCGCAAACACGTTTTGAAATGGCTGGCCGCTGTGGCCACCAGCGCCACCTTGGCCTGGCCACTGCCGGGTCTGGCCGCAGACAAAACAGCACGCATTGGCATGCTGATCTGGAATGCGTCGGTACCGTTTTATTCCAACCTCATTGCCGGCGCCAAAGAGACGGCAAGCAAACTCAATGTTGAACTCGACATTCAAAGCGGCCAAGGCAACCTGACCACTGAAATCGCCGTGGTGCAGCAATTCATTGCACAAAAAGTTGATGCGATTTTGATCACCCCCAGCGATGCCAAAGGCATTGTTCCCGTCATACGCAAAGCCAACGCCGCCAGCATTCCCGTGTTTGCCGTCAACAACCGCATAGACACCAGCAGCGGCGCTAAAGTGGTGACGTTTGTCGGCGTTGATGATTTCACCTTCGGTCAAGAACAAGGCAAGTTGCTGGTAAGCGCCGTCGGCCCCCAAGCCAAAGTGGCTTACATCATGGGCAAGCTGGGCACATCGGCGCAGCTCGACCGGCGCGCGGGCTTGTTGGACACCCTCAAAGCCTACCCCGGCATCAAGATTGTGGATGCGCAATCGGCCAACTGGGACAACGCCAAAGCACTGGGCGTGACACAAGACTTTTTAAGCCGCTACCCCAAAGGCCAAATTGACGCGGTCTTGGGCCAAGGCCCCGAAGGCGTCAACGGCGCCATTTTTGCCAAGAAAAACAACCGCAGCGAAGTGAAGTTCATCTTGGGCGACTACCCCGCCGATGTGCGCAGCGCCATTGAAAAAGGCTACGTCTTGGGCACCATCAACCAAGACCCTAGGCACCAAGGCGTGACCGCTGTTGAAGACGCTGTGAAGTGGCTGCGGGGCAAACAAAAAGACGTGCCAACGCCCTACCACTACCTGGACTTGCCCCGCGTGACCCAAGCCAATGTGGCCCAGTACCCGCCGGCTTGGGGCAACTGAGCGCACGACAAAACCCGAACACACCCCGCCCGAGAGACACGCCATGTTGTTGACCATGACAGACATTCGCAAGCGCTTTGCGTCAGGTCCGGTCTTGCACGGCGTCAACCTGTCGCTGGCGCCGGGGCAAATTCACGCATTGGTTGGGCACAACGGCGCCGGCAAAAGCACGTTGATGAAAACTCTCTCCGGGGTTTACACCGACTACAGCGGCCACATTACGCTAGAAGGCCAAACGGTTCACGTGCGCACACCGGCGCAAGCCCTCGCCTTGGGCATAACCACCATCCACCAAGACTTTTCTCTGATTCCCCACTTGTCGGTGGCCCACAACATCGCTTTGGGCCGTGAGCCCAAAGGTGCATTCCCTGGCTGGTTGTCCCACGCCGCCTTGCGCGCACGCTCGGCGCAAGAGCTGGAGCGCGCCGGCGTTCAGCTGCCACTGGATACGCCCCTATCGCAATTGGGCGTGGCCGAGCAGCAACTGACCGAAATCGTGCGCGCCTTGTCGCGGCAAGCCCGCATCTTGATCATGGACGAGCCCACCGCCAGGCTGGCCCCGGCCGAGCGTGAACACTTGTTTGCCTTGATGCGCCGCTTGGCACAAAGCGGTGTCGGCATCATCTACATCAGCCACTTTCTGGAAGAAGTGTTGACCCTGTGCGACCACATCACCGTGCTGCGTGACGGCCAGGTGGTGACCAGCGAAGCGGGCGCCGCATTTTCTGTTGATCGTTTGACGCAGTTATTGGTAGGCGCCGAAACCGCCACCGATCAAACCAAAGCGTCCACGACCACTGCCCCCACGGCAACGGCTGCTGCACCCCCCCCACGGGCCGCTATCGATCCAAACACCCCTGCGGCATTAACGCTCAAGCGCTTTAGCGTCCCAGGCCGCCAACCGGTGAACCTGCGCATAAACCAAGGCGAAATCGTCGGCCTTGCGGGCTTGGTGGGCTCAGGCCGCACGCGGCTCGCGCGCGCCATTGTGGGCGACATCCCCAGCGAGGGTGGCTTACAAGTGGGAAACACCTTTTTGCAAAACCACAACCCCGCACAAGCGGCCCGCGCCGGTTTGCTGCTGGTGCCTGAAGACCGCAAAACCCATGGCCTGATCACCACCGCGTCCGTGCGCACCAACGTTGAGCTGACCGCGCTTGGCCGCCGCTTCTCACGCTGGGGTTGGGTGCACCACGCCCAGCGCCTGCAACACGTGATGCAAGCCATCGCCCGCTTTCGCGTGCTGCCGCCCGATCCCGACAAACCCGTGACCGCACTCAGCGGTGGCAATGCACAAAAAGTCATGCTCGCCAGAGCCGCACTGGCCCAGCCCCGGGTCTTGCTGCTGGACCAGCCAACGGCCGGTGTCGATGTGGGTGCCAAAGCCGAGTTGCACCAACAAATTCGGCAATTGGCCAACAGCGGCATGGGCGTGTTGGTGGTATCGGACGACTTGGACGAATTGCTCACCACCACAGACCGCATCGTGGTCATGCACGGGGGGCAATTGTGCACAGAGCACCCCACCCACAGCCTTACCCGCCACACCTTGCTGGCGGCCATCAGCGTTGGACCGGCGTCCACCACGACACCTGTCCATCCCTCTGCCTGCATTCACCAGGCGACAACGCGGCCACAAGCCGCTTAAAAGGAAGCACCATGGCAAACACCAAGACCATGCACACCCCGAGCACCCCCTCGGCCATGGCCGAAGAAATCGCACAAACCCCGGAAGCGGTGGAGCGCTTTTTGTCTTGTGAAGGCCCAGGCCTGCAGCAACTGGGGGCGCAGTTGCGCGAGCGAAAACCGACTTTGATTGCCAACGTGCGCGCGCGGCTCATCCGATCACGCCGCGGGCTACTTCAAATACCTGGCCGAAATCACCCTGGGCCATTCCGGTCGCCTCCATTGGCCCCTCGGTGGCCTCCATCTACAAACGCGCCACTGCAGTTGGACAAAGCAACTGTTTGTCTCGGTCTCGCAGTCCGGCCAAAGCCCTGACTTCATCGCCTTTGCAAGGACCGGGCCCAACCGCGCCGGCGCTTTTTGCGTGAGCGTGGTCAACAACCACCCAATCGCTACTGGCCCCAAACGCCGACCTCATGCTGCCCCATGCACGCCGGCCCCGAGCGCAGGCGTCGCCGCCACCAAAACCATGGTCACATCGTGCGTGGGCCCTGGCCGCCTTGGTGGCCAGTTGGGCCCAAGACCAGGCCTTGTGGGACGGTTTGCAGCAGCTGCCTGCGGCGTTAGAGGCGGCGCTCAGAGCCGATTGGAGCGTGGCCATTCCGTCCTTAACCGCCGCCCACAGCGTGTACATGATCGGTCGGGGCGCGGGCCTGCCCATTGCTGCAGAGAAATGGCGCTCAAGCTCAAAGAAGTGGCCATGTTGCAACGCCGAGGCCCTTCAGCAGCGCCGAAGTCATGCACGGGCCCGGTACAACTGGTCAACGAAGAACTGCCGGTTCTGGTCTTGCACGCCAACGACTTGGCACACGACGCCATCGGCCAAGATGATTGAACAACTGAAACAAGCCGGCGCACGCGTTTGGGTGGCCTCCAACAACGAAAGCTTTCACGCGGTTGAGCAGTACAACCGGCTCTGCCATCGTCAACAGCCCACACCCCGGCCGCTGGAGCCCTTGGTGGCTTTGGTGTCGTTTTACGGTTTGGCCGAACAACTGTCCCAAGCGCGCCAACTCGACCCCGACCGCCCCACGCGTTTGAGCAAAGTCAACAGAAACGGTTTTAGAGCCACCGGCTGCGCGTATGAACTTAAAGTTAGGCGTCAAGATTTACGACAAACGCATGGTTTTTGCGCCACCGCTTGGTCGCCCGAGGCCGCCGCTGATTGGTTTGGCACGCTTGGGCGTAACGTACGTCATCACAACAAAGCCGCTTTTTTGCCCATGGGCCGACTCGGCTGTGGGCCAGCAGCGTCAGTTGCCCAAGAAGTGGCGGACTACGCTGCACTCGATGACGTTGCATTTCGCCGCGCTTTGCAAGGAGCGCGGCATTGCCTATTGGGCTTGTTTAAATATCTGCTTTGGACCCTGCCTTCAGCACCGCCCACCCCGATACCACCACCATTTGATCAACACGGCCTCTCGCCTTTGCACGCGGGCAATTTGGCGCACAAAACGGCTTTGCTGCAAACCGCCATCACCGCCTTGTCACCCGATGGCATTCACTTGGGGTTTGTGCGCTGGCCCGGCTTTTGGGAGACTTGGCTGCCCACTGCCGAGCGCGCCCAACAACCCGACTACAGCTACGACCCAGCCACTTTGCACGCGTTTTGCGCTGACACCCAAGCCGATGTGCCCACCGCCGACCCGGCGCGCGCCGCCGAGCACATCACCCAACACCACGCCCACGCTTGGCGCGACTGGAAATGCCGCATCACCCAGCGCGCCATCCACAGCATTCGCAGCGGCCTGTCCACCGCACCTGGGCAGACGGCCTTGCCACCGACTCAACCACCGATTGCCATCAACACCTTGCCGTTTTTTCAAGCCGACTTTGACAACGCCGTTGAAAACGTTTTTGGGCAAGACATCACACGCTTGAGCGAAGTGGTGGATGTGTTTGAAGTCATGGCCTACCACCAAATGCTGGGGCGCGATGCCGCGTGGCCGGCTGCCATCAGCACCGACATCAAAGCCCGCAGTCGGGGCCGCGCCGTCATTTGCACGCTGCAAGTCCAAGCCCACTATTTGCACGGCATGCACGCCGGCCGTGGGCGTGCAGCGCAAGTGTCTGCCGATGAATTCTGCGCCGCCGTCGATGCCTTGGAAAACGCCCCCATCGATGGGCTGTGTCTTTTTACCTTGAGCGATTTGTTAGCCACCGCAGACACGGCGCAAGGTCAACAAAAAATCGCACGTTTGGCGCGGTTTCGGGCTTAGCGTCACGGCTGGGCAGCAGCGTCACTGCGCTGACGCCAGCCCAGCCACTCGTTGCCCACCAGCGCGGCCAACACCACCGCGCCGCCCAAGAGCACATTGGGGTTGGGCACTTCACCCGCGCCAACCCAGGCCAAGGCAATGCCAAACAAAACTTCCAGCAATCCAAGCAACGCCACCTCGGGTGCGCTGAGCACGCGGGCGCACACCACCACCACCAAACACGGAATGGCCAGTTGTCCCAAGCCCAAGCCGGCCAGCCACCACAAGTCGTGGGCACTGGCCGTGAAAGGCCAGGCCAGCGGCAGCATGGTCACGGTTGAAATCAAAGCGCCCAACATCACGGCGGGCACCAAATCCACGCTGTGACCATTGGCGCGGCTGCGCTGCACCGTGGTCCAGTTGGTGGCCGCCGCAATCGGAATGCCCAAAGCCACCAGCGTGCCCAGCCACTCGCCTTGCTCAATCTTGACGCCGTACATCCAGCCAATGCCAGCGCCGGCCACCACAATGGCCACCCACGTGCGCAGTGGCAAGCGCTGACCCAACACCAGGCGCGAGAGCAAGGCCGTGAACAACGGCCCCAGCGACATGGTGATGAGCACATTGGCCACCGTGGTCAAGGTAATGCCCACCATGAACGCGGTGAACATCACCGACCAACACAAGCCCGAAACCAGCATGGCCGCACCCGCTTGCCGCGTGCGCTGCCACAGCCCTTTGCCTTGCCACAGCGGCACGATGATGAGCAACGCGATCAGCGTGAAAAAGCTGCGCCAAAAAGTGATTTCAAAACCTTTCGCCGTCTCTAACTGGCGCGTGACCACACCCGCCGTGGCCCACAAAAACGTGGCCAACACCATCAACCCAACCGCTTGCTTGTGGCTCAGTTGCATGGGGTGTTGGCGTTTGTTTGTGACGGACAAGCGCGGGGTTTACGCGTCGCGGCTGGCGCGTTTGCGCTCGTGCTCTTTCAAGTTGCGCTTGCGCAAGCGAATGGACTTGGGTGTGATCTCCACCAACTCATCGTCTTCGATGAACTCCACGCCGTATTCCAAGGTCAGTTGAATCGGTGGCGTGATTTTGATGGCGTCTTCTTTGCCGCTGACGCGGAAGTTGGTCAACTGTTTGGTGCGTGTGGCGTTGACCACCAAGTCGTTGTCGCGGCTGTGAATGCCCACAATCATGCCTTCGTACACCGGGTCGTTGGCTTTGACAAACATGCGGCCGCGGTCGTCCAACTTGCCCAAGGCGTAGTTGAAGATTTCGCCGTCGTCCATGCTGATGAGCACGCCGTTTTTGCGGCTGGCCACTTCACCTTTGTGCGGCTCGTAGCCGTCAAAAATGTTGCTGATCAAGCCCGAGCCGCGTGTCAGGTTCAAAAACTCGTTGGTAAAGCCAATCAAACCCCGCGCTGGAATACGGTATTCCAAACGCACGCGGCCACGGCCATCGGGTTCCATGTTGATCAAGTCACCTTTGCGCTCGCCCAAGGCTTGCATCACGCCGCCTTGGTGTTGCTCTTCAATGTCGGCGGTCACCAACTCAATCGGCTCCAAACGCTGGCCGCCTTCGTCTTTGAACACCACGCGCGGTTTGGACACCGCCAGTTCATAACCTTCGCGGCGCATGTTCTCCAGCAAGATGGTCAAGTGCAATTCGCCCCGGCCCGAGACTTCAAACACGCCGTCTTCATCGGTTTCACGCACGCGCAGCGCGACGTTGCTTTGCAACTCTTTTTGCAAGCGGTCCCACAGTTGGCGGCTGGTGACAAACTTGCCTTCACGCCCGGCCAGCGGGCTGGTGTTGACGCAAAAATTCATGGTCAACGTGGGCTCGTCCACGCGCAACATGGGCAGTGGCTTAGGGTTGGCCACGTCGGTCAAGGTCACGCCAATGCCAATGTCTTCAATGCCGTTGATGAGCACAATGTCGCCCGGCCCGGCTTCTGTTGTTTGCACGCGGTCCAAACCTTGGAAGGTCAAAACTTGGTTAACACGGCCTTTAAAGCTTTTGCCATCGGGCCCTTCCATCACCAACACGTCCATGGTGGGCTTGAGCGTGCCGGCGCTGATGCGGCCCACGCCAATGCGGCCCACAAACGTGGAGTAATCCAGCGCCGAAATTTGCAACTGCAACGGCGCGTTGGCGTCACCTTGGTGCGCCGGCACGTGCTTGAGCACAGTGTCAAACAAGGCCGACATGTCAGGGCCCCATTGTTCACCTTGCGCGCCCTCTTCCAGCGACGACCAGCCGTTGATGCCCGAGGCGTAGACCACCGGAAAATCCAGTTGCTCATCGGTCGCGCCCAGTTTGTCGAACAAGTCAAACGCGGCGTTGACCACTTTGTCGGGGTTGGCACCGGGCTTGTCCACTTTGTTGACCACCACAATGGGTTTGAGGCCCAAGGCCAAAGCTTTTTTGGTCACAAAACGGGTTTGGGGCATGGGGCCTTCTTGCGCATCAATGAGCAGCAACACGCCGTCGACCATGGACAAGGCGCGCTCGACTTCACCGCCAAAGTCCGCGTGGCCGGGGGTGTCGACGATGTTGATGTGGGTGCCCTGCCAGCTCACGGCGCAGTTTTTGGCCAAAATCGTGATGCCGCGCTCGCGCTCAATGGCGTTGTTGTCCATCACCGTGTCCACCACTTTTTCGTGCTCGGCAAAGGTGCCGCTTTGGCGCAGCAGTTGATCGACCATGGTGGTTTTTCCGTGGTCAACGTGGGCAATGATGGCGATGTTGCGTATGGCTTTGCTCATGGTGTGGTGCTCTGTAAAAGGATTTGTTGAATGTCTATGGGGCTTAACAAGCGCCCCGGGATCAGCTCACCGGCTTTGATGTGGGCGCTGCCCAACAAAGCACGGGGTTGTTCACCGAACACGGCCACGTGTTGGGCATCGGCCCAAGCACCGCGTCGACGCACGCCGGACAAAAACCGTCCGGCATCTTCGCTGTTTAATGTGACGCGCGTGTGTGACGGCAGCAACACCTCACAGGCCTGCAAGCAACGCAGGCGTTCGGTTTCGCTCAACGCCGTCAGCGCGTCCAAGGTGATGGCTTGCGCCTCGGTAAAAGGCCCGGTGGCGGTGCGGCGCAAAAACGTCAAATGCCCGCCGCAGCCCAGCGCCTGGCCAATATCCTCACCCAAGGTGCGTATGTAAGTGCCTTTGCTGCAGACCACGCGCAAGCGCAGCTGCGGCGCATCGCCCGTCAATTGCAAGTCCAACAAGGTCAGCGCGTGGATGTGCACGGCGCGCGGTGTGCGCTCCACCGTTTCACCGGCGCGGGCATATTCGTACAAGGCTTTGCCGTCTTTTTTGAGCGCGCTGTGCATGGGCGGCACTTGTGTGATGGGGCCGGTAAACCGGGCCAACACCGCTGTCACTTGCTCTGCACTGCAGGTCACGGGACGCTGCTGCAGCACTTGGCCTTCGGCGTCTGCGGTGCTGGTGGTGATGCCCAATCGCACCACGGTTTCATAGGTTTTGTCGGCGTCCAAATGGCCTTGGCTGAACTTGGTGGCGGCGCCAAAACACAGCGGCAACACGCCCGTGGCCAAGGGATCTAAAGTGCCGGTGTGACCGGCTTTTTCAGCCCGCAGCAACCACTTGGCTTTTTGCAAAGCCTGGTTGCTGGAAAGGCCAGCGGTTTATCGAGCAGCAACACCCCATGCACGGGATAACGCTGCACCCGTGCACGAGGAGCAGTCGTCATTTCAATCAGCGTCCTTGGCGCGAGATGCCACCGCTTTGGCAATCAAAGCGTTCATGTCGGCCGCACGCTCGGTGGTGCGGTCAAACACAAAATGCAGCGTGGGCACGGTGTGTATGTGCAAGCGTTTGAACAAGCCGCTGCGCAAAAAACCGGCCGCTTGATTGAGACCGTCTTGCGTCTCTTGCGGGTCGCCGGTTAAGACGCTGAAAAACACCTTGGCATGGGCGTAATCGGGCGTGACTTCCACCGCATTCACCGTCACCATGCCCACGCGCGGGTCTTTTAACTCGCGCGCAATCAACTCCGTCAAATCCCGTTGGATTTGATCGGCGACGCGAAAACTGCGGTTGGGGGTGGAGGATTTACGCTGGGCCATTCAAAGAAGAAACAGGGTCGAGCCAAGCCTTCACCGGGAACATCACGGAGCTGGCTGCGCCAGTCCGTCGATGTTGCCCCCTTGAGGGGGTGACGCCAAAGGCGGCGCGGGGGTGGGTCATAGTGTTCTGGCCACTTCCTTGACTTCAAAGATTTCCAGCTGATCGCCTTCTTTGATGTCGTTGTAGTTTTTGAGTTTGATACCGCACTCAAAACCTTCTTTGACTTCGCGCACGTCGTCTTTGAGGCGTTTGAGCGAGTCCAACTCACCGGTGTAGATGACCACGTTGTCGCGCAGCAAACGGAAGTGAGCGCTGCGTGTGACATGGCCGGAGGTGACCATACAGCCGGCCACGGTGCCGATTTTGGAGGCCACAAACACGGTGCGAATCTCGGCCATGCCAATGATTTCTTCGCGTTTTTCCGGTGCCAACATGCCCGACATGGCGGCTTTGAGCTCGTTGACCGCGTCGTAAATGATGTTGTAGTAGTGGATGTCCACGTCGTTGGACTCGGCCAACTTGCGTGCACCGGCGTCAGCGCGGGTGTTAAAGCCAATCACCACGGCGTTGGAGGCAATGGCCAAGTTGATGTCGCTTTCGCTGATGCCACCCACACCGGCGTAGACCATTTGCACTTTGATCTCGTCGGTCGAGAGTTTGAGCAGCGATGTGGCCAAGGCCTCTTGCGAGCCTTGCACGTCGGTTTTGAGCACGATGGGCAAGGTTTTTGTTGACTTCGCCCGAGCCGATGTCGGAGAACATGTTCTCCAGCTTGGCCGCTTGTTGCTTGGCCAGTTTGGTGCTGCGGTATTTGCCGGCGCGGTAAGTGGCGATTTCGCGGGCGCGGCGTTCATCGGTCATGACCATGAACTCGTCGCCGGCTTGCGGCACTTCGGCCAAACCTTGAATTTCCACCGGAATCGACGGCCCGGCTTCTTTGGCCGCTTGACCGTTTTCGTCCAACATGGCGCGTATGCGGCCCGAGGTTTGCCCGGCCAACACCACATCACCCACTTTGAGCGTGCCCGATTGGACCAACACCGTGGCCACGGCACCGCGGCCTTTGTCTAGGCGCGCTTCAATCACCAAGCCTTTGGCCATGGCGTCCACCGGGGCTTTGAGCTCCAACACCTCGGCTTGCAAGAGCACTTGCTCCAACAAGTCGTCAATGCCTTGGCCGGTTTTGGCCGAAACCGCCACAAAAGGCGACTCGCCACCAAATTCTTCGGGCACCACTTCTTCGGCCACCAACTCACCTTTGACCCGCTCAATGTTGGCATCGGGCTTGTCGGCTTTGGTCATGGCCACCACCAGCGGCACGCCGGCGGCTTTGGCGTGTTTGATCGCCTCTTTGGTTTGCGGCATCACACCGTCGTCGGCGGCGCAGACCAAAATCACAATGTCGGTGGCCTGGGCACCACGGGCACGCATGGCGGTAAACGCCTCGTGGCCGGGGGTGTCCAAAAAGGTCACCATGCCGCGTGGTGTGTCCACGTGGTAAGCGCCAATGTGTTGGGTAATGCCACCGGCTTCGCCCGCGGCCACTTTGGCGCGGCGGATGTAGTCCAACAGCGACGTCTTGCCGTGATCGACGTGGCCCATGACGGTAACCACCGGCGCACGCGGCTTGGCTTCGGCTTGTTGGCCTTGCACTTCTTCTTCGGTAAAAGCTTCCGGGTCGTCCAGCGCGGCTTGAATCGCTTTGTGGCCCAACTCTTCCACCACAATCATGGCGGTGTCTTGGTCCAGCGCTTGGTTGATGGTGACCATTTGGCCCAGCTTCATCAACTGCTTGATGACCTCAGACGATTTGAGCGCCATTTTGTGCGCCAACTCGGCCACCGTGATGGTCTCGGGCACATGCACTTCCAGTTGCTTGAACTCGGTGGAGGCGTTAAAGCCGTTATCCCCACCATCACGTCCACCCCGGTTGTCGCGGTCACCTCGGCGTCCGCCGCCTTTGGGCCCAGCGCGCCAGTTGTTGCCGCGCCCGCCCGAAGTATCGCCACGGGTTTTGATTTCTTTTTTCTTGGTGCTGTCCTCTTTCCAAGTTGAAGAGAGGTTTTCGCTTTTGATTTCTTTGCGGCCACCGGCACCGGCACCACCGCCCGCTGCTGCGCCAGCGCCGGTTTGGCCGCACCGCCCGCAGGCTTGTGCAACGTGCCTTTGAGGCCGGCTTTGGCATCGGCCGCTTTGGGTGTTTCGGGCTTTTTGGCCACCAACACTTTTTGGGTGCCGCCATCATGGCGCGGATGTTGGCCGCTTCGGCTTCGGCCTTGCGTCGACGCGCTTCCAACTCGCTGGCGGTTTCGGCTTCGGCTTTTTGCGCCGCCGCTTCGGCCGCCGCTTGCTGCACGGCTTGCTCTTTGGCAGCGGTTTCTCGGGCCGTTAAAGCCTTGACCGCTTTGGGCTCAGCCTCAGTGGCTGTCGGTTCATCAGCGCCAGGGGCTGGTTCGTCCGCGGCATCAGCCTTGGCCTGCTGCTCTGCTTGCTCACGCTCGGCAGCCGCTGCGGCATCACGCGCATCTTGCTCTTGCTTTTCGCGCTCTTGCCGCTCTTGGCGTTCTTGACGCTTACGCTGCAAGTCTTCTTCTTGACGGCGCAGCAATTCGGCTTGGCGGGTGGCCTCGGCCTCGCGCCGCGCCAACTCAGCGTGGTCTATCACGGGCGCTGCAGGGGCGGCCTCGGGCGCTGGAGTTGGGGCCGGGGCTGGCGCCGCTTCAGGCGCTGGCGCTGCGGCCACTTCATCGTCGCGCTTGATGAAGGTGCGTTTTTTGCGCACTTCCACTTGAATCGTGCGCGCACGCCCGGTGGCGTCGGCCTGCTTGATTTCGCTGGTGGAGCGCTTGGTCAAGGTGATTTTTTTGCGTTCTTTGGTGCCGTGGCTGGCTTGCAAATAGCTCAGCAACTTTTCCTTGTCGGCATCATCAATCTTGTCTTGCGCCGAACTTTTGGGCGCACCCGCGCTGGCCAGTTGCTCCAGCAACTCGGCCGCCGGTTTGTTCAATTCGGTCGCCAATTCAGCGACGGTATTACTTGTCATATATGGGTCTCTCCGCTCTGGGCCTCCGTGATCACTGTTGCTGCGTTGCTTCGTCACCGGTAAACCAGTGCTCACGCGCCTTCATGATCAAGGCCGTCGCTTCTTCCGTCGTCTGACCGGTGATATCGATCAGTTCGTCGGTGGCCAAATCGGCCAAATCATCGCGGGTATGTACGCCAGCTTCAGCCAGCTTGCTCATCAGCTCAGGGGTTAACGCTTCAAAGTCGCGCAGGTTTTGTGACGTGGCCTCAACGTCTTCCTCGCGGGCAATCTCCTGGGTCAACAAAGCGTCTTTGGCCCGTGCGCGCAATTCGTTGACGGTGTCTTCGTCAAACGACTCAATGTCCAGCATTTCTTGCAGCGGCACGTAAGCGACTTCTTCCAAGCTGGTAAAGCCTTCTTCAATCAAGATGTCGGCAATTTCTTGGTCCACATCCAGCTTGGCCATGAACAGCGTGCGAATGCCGTCGGCCTCTTCGGCTTGTTTTTGCGCCGACTCGTCGGCGGTCATGATGTTGATCTTCCAGCCGGTAAGCTCAGAAGCCAAGCGCACATTTTGACCACCACGGCCAATAGCAATGGCCAGGTTTTCTTCGTCCACCACCACGTCCATGGCGTCGCGCTCTTCGTCCACCACGATGGAGACCACGTTGGCCGGGGCCAAAGCGCCAATGACAAACTGCGCCGGGTCTTCTGACCACAACACAATGTCAACGCGCTCGCCAGCGAGCTCGGTGGTCACGCCATTGACGCGCGAACCACGCACGCCCACACAAGTGCCAATGGGGTCTACGCGCTTGTCGTGCGAGAGCACGGCAATCTTGGCGCGGCTGCCGGCGTCACGGGCGCAGCTTTTGATTTCCAGCAAGCCTTGCTCAATCTCGGGCACTTCTTGACCAAACAACTCCACCATGAACTCGGGCGCCGAGCGCGAGAGCACAATGGGCGCGCCACGCAGCGTCAAGTCCACATCCATGATCATGGCGCGCACGCGGTCGCCGGTGCGGAAGTTCTCCTTGGGGATCATCTCGCTGCGGCGCAGTCGGCCTTCCACCCGGCCGCTCTCGACAATCAAATCACCTTTATCCAAGCGCTTGACGGTACCGACAAAAATCTTGTCGCCACGGCTCATGAAGTCGTTGAGCAGCATTTCGCGCTCGGCGTCGCGGATTTTTTGCAAGATCACTTGCTTGGCCGCCATGGCGCCAATGCGGCCAATGGGCACGCTGTCCACGGGTTTTTCAATGTAGTCGCCCACTTCAATGTCGGCGATTTCGTCGCGGGCATCGGTGAGCAGTTCTTCGGCGTCTGGGTTTTGCAAGCCGGCCTCATCGGGCACCACCAACCAGCGGCGGAAGGTCTCGGACTCGCCGGTGTCGGGATGCACCGCCACGCGAATTTCCACCTCGCCCTTGTAGAGCTTTTTTGTCGCCGAAGCCAAAGCGGCTTCGACCGCGCCCAGCACCACATCACGCTCCACGTTTTTCTCACGCGAGATCGCATCAATCAGCATCAACAGTTCGCGATTCATTTCACCGCCACCTTTCCCATCACAGTTATCGTTGTTCCTTGGATGCACCGCAGCCGGTTCACCCTATGACTTTTCTCAGCCTTGCTCGGCCGCGCGCCCTTTGAAATTCACAATCGGCGCCAGCCGCGCTTCTCGCAATTCATCGAGCACAAATGTCAGCGCCTGCAACGGCGCTGGCACACGTTTTTTGCTCACCCCGTTGCCCGGGTTTACGCGGCGGCTCATCGCTCCAGACGATTTGCCAGCTCTGTCCATCAGCCGCACGCTCTAGCGTGCCGCGAAATTTTTTGCGATTGGCGGCCACCGGCGCCGCCGCTGGGGCCTCAGTCGCATCGGCTTCGGCGTCACTCGCCACGCCTGCACTGGCCGCAGCGCCAATCGGCGCCTTGAGCGTGATATCAATCACTTGACCGACAAAGCGCTGAAAGTCCACCTCGTGGCGCAGCGGCCTGTCAATGCCGGGCGAGCCCACCTCCAAACGCTTGTAGTCCACGTTTTCCACCTCCAGCAAAAACTGGAGTTGGCGTGTGACTTTTTCGCAGTCCTCTACGGTGACAAGCTGCTCGGGCACATCGGCCTGCCATGGCATATCAATGGTGACGCGCAACAAACCACCGGCCGATCGCTCCAGATCCACCAAGTCATAACCCAGACCCGTTACCGTCTGCTCAACCGCGTCTTGCCATGCCATGTCTATACGCTGCCCGCCCTTAAAAACTGACCCATCAAACCCACACCGAATGGCGCTCGATTTCCATTCAACCAAAAAAAATGGGCCGGTAATAACCCGCCCATTTGGTCGTGAAGGCGGGATTCTAGCACCTTTTGGGGTTGAAAAACAAGCACTTGTATGCCGCCCATACGGATTGCACCAGCCTTCTTTGCACTTGGAAACCACATTTTTGCAAGCCACACTTTGCGCCGCTCTGGGGATGACCCCTTGGCTGTCGCTGGAATCAGTCCATGGCCTGCGCCCACGCTTGCCATCACGTACAGTGCGGGCTTCGTTCTTTTTTCAACACCCCTTTACCCGCCATCACCACCATGATTCAAGTTCATTCCTGGCCCACGCCCAACGGGCACAAAGTTCACATCATGCTAGAAGAATGCGGCCTGCGCGAAGGCCGCGACTGGCAAGCCCTGCCCATCAACATTGGTAAAGGCGACCAATTCAGCCCTGAATTTCTGCGCATCAGCCCCAACAACAAAATCCCGGCCTTGGTTGATCCACAAGGCCCGGACGGCAAGCCCATTGCCTTGTTTGAGTCGGGGGCCATCTTGGTGTATTTGGCCGGTAAATACGGCCGCTTTTTGCCCAAAAGTGACCGCGACAAATACGAAGTGCTGCAATGGCTGATGTTTCAAATGGGTGGCGTAGGGCCCATGCTGGGCCAAAACCACCACTTTCGCTTGTACGCGCCCGAAAAAATTGATTACGCCATTGAGCGCTACACCAACGAAACCCAGCGCTTGTACGGCGTCATGGACAAGCGGCTGCAAACCAGCCCGTGGCTGGGCGGCAAAAGCTACAGCATTGCCGACATCGCCATCTTCCCGTGGCTGCGCAACTGGCAAAACCAAGGCATAAACTTTGCCCAATACCCCACGCTCAAAACCTGGTTTGACAAAATCGCCGCCCGCCCTGCCGTGCAGCGCGGCGTCAGCATCTTGGCCGACCAGCGCAAACCCCTCACCGACGACAAAGCCCGCGACGTTTTGTTTGGAAAAACCCAGCACGCCAAACGTTAAAGCGATTGATCCCCTCTGCGGCCACTTGCGCGCCAGCCCAAAAGCTGGTGCGCAAGAGAACAAAACCAACACCCAAACAAAAAGCCCACGCGACTGTTGTCACGTGGGCTTTTTGTTGTGTTTGGTAGGCGGTATTGGGATCGAACCAACGACCTCTACGATGTCAACGTAGCGCTCTAACCAGCTGAGCTAACCGCCTGAAGCCGGCGATCATAGCATGATTTCATAGCGATTTTTGTCCTGATGGGGCCTTGCCACTTCGCGCCGCTTACCCAGCGTTTTTGTTGGCGGCTTTGACCCGGTTGGCCCGCCAAGCCCCCAGCAGCGCAATCAAACCGGGCACCAAAATCAAAGCCCAAATGATGACGCTCAAGTTGTCTTTGGCCCAGCGCATGTTGCCAAACAAATAACCCGCGGCAATCAAGCTCACCACCCAAATCACCGCGCCCACCACGTTGTAGAGCGTGAAGGTGCGGCGCGTCATCTCGGCCACGCCAGCCACAAACGGCGCAAAGGTGCGAACAAACGGCATGAAACGCGCCAAGATGATGGTGATGCCGCCATAACGCTCGTAAAACGCGTGGGCGCGGTCAAACGCGGCTTTGTTGAAAAAGCGCGAGTTCTCCCACTGAAACACCTTGGGGCCAAAGTAGCGGCCTATGCTGTAGTTGAGCTGGTCGCCCAAAATGGCCGCCACCACCAGCAGGCCCATGGCCAGCCACACATCCATCAACCCGGCGCCACACAAAGCCCCCACCACAAACAACAAAGAGTCGCCGGGCAAAAACGGCATGACCACAAAACCGGTCTCGACAAAAATAATCAGAAACAACAAAACGTAGACCCACATGCCATAAGTCTGCACAAAGGCTTCCAGGTGTTGGTCTATGTTGAGAACGAAGTCGATGAGAAAAGTGATGAGTTCCATGGGGCGCGATTATCACTGCAAGCCTAAAATCAGCGCGTGAATACCCCTACGCCCCCCGCCCCACCATCTTCAAGCCCGGCTTCCAACCGAAGCCCCATGCGCCGCCCCATCCAAGAGCTGCCCGACGAATTGATCAGCCAAATCGCCGCTGGCGAAGTGGTCGAGCGCCCCGCCTCCGTGGTGCGCGAACTGGTGGACAACGCCTTGGACGCCGACGCCAGCCAAATCACCGTGCGCTTGTTGGCCGGTGGTGTGCGCTTGATCGCGGTGGAAGACAACGGCTTGGGCTTGCCGCGCCAGCAAATGCCTTACGCGCTCAAACGCCACGCCACCAGCAAAATCGCCTCGCTGCAAGAACTCGAAGCCGTGGGCACCATGGGTTTTCGTGGCGAAGCGCTGGCCGCCATCGCTTCGGTGGCCGACGTCTCGTTGCTGTCACTGCCGCGCGATGCCCCCGCTCAAAATGGTGGTGATGGTGACGACGCCCACGCCTGGCTGCTGCAAGCGCGCACCGGCGAATTAAACCCCGCCGCCCGCAGCCCGGGCACCACGGTGGAAGTGCGTGAATTGTTTTACGCCACCCCAGCGCGGCGCAAATTTTTAAAAACCGACGCCACCGAATTGGCCCATTGCCTAGAAGCCGTGCGCCGCCACGCGCTGGCCCGCCCCGATGTGGGGCTTTGCCATCTGGCACGAAGGCAAGCTGCACGAACAATGGCGCCTGACTGCGCCCGAACTCACCCCCGAAGCCGCCTTAGACCAACGCTTGGGTGACGTCTTGGGCCGTGAATTTATAGAGCAAAGCGTGGCCGTGCAATGGACCTCCAGCGCCGACCACCCCTACCCGCTGCGCGTGTGGGGCCGCGTCGGTTTGCCCGATGCCGCGCGCGCGCGCGCCGACCAACAATTTAGCTACGTCAACGGCCGCTTTGTGCGCGACAAAGTCATCACCCACGCCGTGCGCAGCGCGTTTGAAGACGTCTTGCACGGCCACCGCCAACCGGTGTATGTGTTGTTCATTGAGCTGCAAGCCCAGCGTGTGGACGTCAACGTACACCCCACCAAAATTGAAGTGCGCTTTCGCGACAGCCGCGAAGTGCACCAAGCCGTGCGCCACGCGGTAGAAAACGCCCTGGCCACCTCCCGCGCCGGGCAAGTGCCCACCGCCGGTCAACCCGGGCTGAGCGCCACCTCGCCATCAACCGCAGCAAAACCCCTCCC
>JASJYW010000027.1:55759995-55800306 GCA_030386875.1 Morinoia aosen
GGTGGCCGCGGTGGACGTGCGCGGCGCCGCGCCCGGCACCGCGAGACCGACTTGCTGGCGCCTTCCAACTTGGTGGAGCGTGTGCACGCGGTGTTGCTCAGCGGCGGCAGCGCTTTTGGCCTGGACGCGGCCAGTGGCGTGATGCGCTGGCTGGATGAACGCGGCATAGGCTTGGAGACGGCTACGGTCGCGTGCCCATTGTGCCGGCGGCGGTGTTGTTTGATTTGCCCGTGGTGCGCCCGGGTGATCAAGCCCACATCCGGCCCGACGCCCAAGCCGGTTACGCCGCTTGCCAAGCGGCCTCAGACCAATGCCCGGCAGCAGGCAATGTGGGCGCGGGCGCGGGGGCCAGCGTGGGCAAATTGTTTGGTTTGGCGCAAGCCATGAAAGGCGGCATAGGCAACGCCAGCGTGCGCGTAGGCCCGTGGGTGGTGGGCGCGCTGGTGGCGTGCAACGCCGTGGGCGATGTGTTGGACCCGCACACGGGGCGCTTGTTGGCCGGTGCGCGCCAGGCCAATGGCAGCGGCTTGCTGGACACGCAAGCGGCTTTGCTCAAGGGGCAGACCAGCGCCCGGCTTTTGCCCGGCACCAACACCACCATTGGTGTGGTGGCCACCAACGCCAGCTTGAACAAAGCACAAGCCCAGCGCTTGGCCATCAGCGCCCACGATGGCCTGGCGCGCAGCATACGCCCGGCCCACACCACCTTGGACGGTGACACCTTGTTTGCCTTGGCCACCGGGGCCATCACCGATGCCCCAGATTTGATGCTGCTCACGGTGATGGCGGCCGAGGCCACGGCACGCGCCACGGTGGATGCCATCCAACAAGCGCGTGGCATTGAGACCACATTAGGGTATTTGCCAGCGGCGCATGACAGGGCGGCTTAAGCGCACAAGCGCAGCGGCGCTTGGGTGCTTTATTCGCTGGCGCAGCCGGCTTCAGTGGTTGCAACGCAAGGCTCGGGGGGCAGCAGCGGCACATCGGCCGCCAAACGCGGGGTGCCAATGGGCACGGTGGTGAGGCCCAGCCGGGTGGCGGCAATGTCTTCTTCACTGGGGTATTGACCCAGCAACAGGTAGTCGAACAGGCGGCGCACGATGGGCGCGGCGCTGGCGGCACCAAAGCCGGCGTTTTCAACAATGGCGGCGACCACGACTTGGGGTTGTTCGGCGGGTGCAAACGCCAGGTACAAAGCGTGATCGCGTTGGCGCTCAGCCAGTTTGCGTGCATCGTAGCGGTCTTTTTGCCCAATCGTGACCGCTTGCGCGGTGCCCGTTTTACCGCCGCTGCGGTAAGGTGCGCCGGCAAACACACGCGCTGAAGTGCCCTCAGTGGCAACGCCTTCCATGGCTTGCAAAATGGCTTGCACGTTGTCGGGTTTAAAACCCAAGTTACGCGGCGCCGGCTGCTCTGTGGGCACACGCACGCGCGAGGCCGGGTTTTGTGTCGCCAGTGCCAAGTGCGGGGTGTATTGCACGCCGCCGTTGGCCAAGGTGGCCATGGCTTGGGCCAGTTGCAACATGGTGAAGTTGTTATAGCCTTGGCCAATGCCCAGCGAAATGGTCTCGCCCGCGTACCAGCGCTGTTGCTCGGGCTTTTTGTACGTGGTGCGTTTCCATTCGCGGCTGGGCAAAATGCCGCGCAATTCCCCCGCAAATCAATGCCGGTCAGTTGCCCAAACCCCAAAGGGGCCATGAAGTCGTGGATGCGATCGACCCCCATGTCGTTGGCCAATTGGTAGTAATAAACGTTGCTGGACTTGACGATGCTGCGCTGCAAATCCACCGGGCCTAAAAACATGGCCGCCGGGGCTGCGAAAGCGGTGGTCACCAAACATCCAATAGCCCGGATCGTTGGTGAGGTCGGTGGGTTTGCGCAAACCCAACTCCAAAGCGGCCAAGCCCATAAACGGCTTGTACGTTGAGCCCGGCGGGTAGGTGCCGCGCACGGCCCGGTTGAACAGCGGGCGGTCTATGGAGTCGTTGAGTGTGCGCGCCAGTTGGCCACGTCAATGCCTTCGACGAACAAGTTGGGGTCAAACGTGGGCTTGCTCACCAAGGCCAAGACCTCGCCGTTGCGAGGGTCTAAGGCCACCAAAGCGCCACGCCGGTCACCGTACAAATCTTCCATCAGCTTTTGCAGCTTGATGTCAATCGACAACACCACGGTGTCACCGCTTTGCGCCGGGGTGTGGGATAAGCGCCGCACCGCGTAGCCGCCGGCGGTGGTTTCTATGCGGCTCAAACCCGGTGCGCCCGTGCAGCGCGGCTTCATAACTTTGCTCTACGCCTTGTTTGCCGGTGTATTCGGTGCCGCGGTAATTGGCTTGCTCGTCTTCCGGCCAGTCCTCCATGGCGGTTTTTTCACGTTCATTGATGCGGCCGATATAGCCGACCACGTGGCTGCCTGTTGCGCCCAGCGGGTAGTTGCGAAACAAACGCGCTTGCACTTCTACGCCGGGAAATCGGTAGCGCTGGGCCGCAAAGCGCGCCACTTCTTCGTCGCTGAGCTGGGTGCGTATCGGCAGCGAATCAAAGCGCTTGGCTGCCTCACGCAAACGTTGGTAGCGCTTGCGCTCCAGCGGCGTGATGGGCACCACGGTGGATAAAGCATCCAAGGTGGCGTTCATGTCCTCGACTTCCGAGGCATTGATCTCCAGCGTGTAAGCCAAATAATTGGTGGCCAATTCAACGCCATTGCGGTCCACGATCAAACCCCGCTGCGGCGGTATGGGCAAAACAGCGGTGCGGTTGATCTCGGCTTGCGCTTGCAACGCGTCGTAGCGCACCACTTGCAAATAAACCAAGCGTGCGGCAATGAGACCAAAAGCCACCAACACCGCCAACGCCGCCACAAAAATGCGTGTGCGGAAAGCGGGCCAGGTCGGCACTGGCATCGCGTAACTCGGTCATGACCGACAACCACCCGCGCAGCGACGGAGCGTGGGGGTCGAACGATTCGCCGCCGGCCGCCCCAAGGTGAATCAGCCCCCCGGACGCGCCCAGCGCGGCCTGTTGCCGCGTGTTGGGGCAGCGCAGCGCGCGTTGTGACAAGCGTGGGGGCTACATACCTCATAGCGGCCGGTTCTCGTCCAAGTCGTGGGCCCCCGCTGTGGGGCCAGCAACACTGCGGTGGCCAATGGCCACAGCGCCGCTTCAATCAGCGGTGCCAGCAACAGCCCCCAACCCGGGAACGTGCCTCCCGTGGCTAGGCGTGCCAGCAATTCGGCGGCTCGGGCGACCACAAACAGCGGCAACACATGCAGATGCTTGCACACGCACTGGAAACCACAGCAAGCGTCTATGAACGGTGATGGCAAAGTAGCTGAGCATGGCGTAGGCCAGTGCCCGCTGGCCCAGCAAAGCGCCTTGGTGTACGTCCATGGCCAAGCCAAAGGCAAAAGCGATGCCTATGCCAATGCGACGAGGTTGGTGCACGTTCCAGAACACCAAGCCCAGTTGCCAACAAATCGGGCACCCAGGCTGAGCGGCCCCAAACCCCCATGTTGGCCAACATATTGAGCGCCATGGCGGGCGATCAAACTGCCCCAAATGAAAAGAGGGTTTGGCGGGCAATAACAGTGCTTGACCGGGCCGCATGATCATGATGAGGTCTCCGGGCTGGGGGGGGTAGAAGGTGCAGCAGCAGGTGGTTCTGCAGGTGCCACAGGCGGTGCAGGGGTGGGCGCCACAATGAGCACGTGCCGCGACGATTGGTGCCCGCCCAAGGGGCGGGATTCAATGCGGGCAAACGCTGAGTCTTGACGGCGTTCGACTTGGGTGACGGTGGCCACTGGCAGGCCCGGTGGGTAAATGCCATCCAAACCGCTGGTGGTGAGCAAGTCACCCACTTCAATGTCGGCGGTGACAGGGACAAAGCGCAATTCCAAGCTGTTGCCTGCGCCGTGTGGCAAACCGTAGGCCAAGCCGCGCACGCCGCTGCGGGTGTTGAGCACGGGAATGGCCAGTGAACGGTCGGTCAGCAGCGTGACCTCGGCCGTCAGCGGGTAAACGCGTGTGATTTGCCCCAACACCCCTTTGCCGTCCAACACCGCCGAGCCTGTCACCACGTTGTTGCGCGCTGCCGCGGTTGATGATGAGTTTGCGGGTGTAGGGGTCGCCCGCGTCGTAGACGATTTCAGCGCCTTGACTGGTGATGGGCAGGCGTGCACGCAAGTCCCAGCAATTCACGCAAACGCTGGTTCTCTTGCGCCAGCAACTCCACTTGCGCTGCGCGTATGGATTGCTGCACCAGCTGCTCTTGGGCTTGGTTTTCGGCACTTTGGGCCCCGATCTAAGCTGGCGAAATAAGTGCCCACAAAACGCGCGGCGTGCACGGGTTGCAACATCAGCCATTGCATGGGGTACAGCGCAGAAGCCACCGCCGCGCGTATGGGCGAGGACAAGCGCAAGCGCACGTCGACCACCATCAAAGCAATGGCCAGCGCACTGAAAACAATGAGGCGCGAAAGGGCCGAAGGCCCTTGCTTGAAGAACGGCGGGGGAGTGCGGTCTATGGTGCCCAGTGGCATAGACACGGTGCCCCGCTTATTCGTTGGTGAAGATGCTGTGGTTCAAGCGGTCCATGCGCTCTAACGCCATGCCGCAGCCGCGCACCACGCAGGTCAGCGGGTCTTCGGCGGCCAGCACGGGTAAGCCCGTTTCTTCGGCCAGCAAGCGGGTCGAGGTCGCGCAGCATGGCGCCACCACCGGTGAGCATCATGCCGCGCTCGGCGATGTCGGCGCCCAATTCGGGCGGGGTTTGCTCAGTGCCGATTTGACCGCGCCGACAATGTTGTTGAGCGGGTCGGTTAAGGCTTCCAGAATTTCGTTGCTGCTGATGGTGAAGCTGCGTGGCACGCCTTCGGCCAAGTTGCGGCCTTTGACTTCCATCTCGCGCACTTCAGAGCCGGGGAGGCCGAGCCAATTTGTTTCTTGATCACTTCGGCCGTGGGCTCGCCAATCAACATGCCGTAGTTGCGGCGAATGTAGGCAATGATGGCGTCGTCAAAGCGGTCACCGCCCACACGCACGCTGCCTTTGTAGACCATGCCGCCAAGCTGATGACGCCCACTTCGGTGGTGCCGCCGCCAATGTCAACCACCATGGAGCCCGAAGCTTCTGACACCGGCAAACCGGCGCCAATGGCAGCGGCCATGGGTTCTTCAATCAGGTAAACCTCAGAGGCACCCGCGCCCAAAGCCGACTCACGGATGGCGCGGCGTTCCACTTGCGTTGAGCCACAAGGCACGCAAATGATGATGCGTGGGCTGGGCTTGAGCATGGAGCGCGGGTGCACCATCTTGATGAATTGTTTGAGCATTTGCTCGGTAACCGTGAAATCGGCAATCACGCCGTCTTTCATGGGACGAATGGCTTCAATGTTGCCCGGCACTTTGCCCAACATGGCCTTGGCTTCGTGGCCAACGGCTTGTATGGTTTTTTTTTGCCTTGGGGGCCGCCTTCGTGACGAATGGCGACCACCGAAGGCTCATCCAACACAATACCTTTGTTACGAACGTAAATCAGTGTATTGGCGGTACCCAGGTCAAATGGCGAGGTCGGTCGAGAAGTGCCGACGAAAGGCTTCCAGCATGTTCAAAAATCCTCAAGAGCGTGGGGTGGCTAGGCTGGAGCTCAGCCCCGCTTAGGCAGAGAAAAAATTGGTGGGCTTAAGGGCTTGGGATAACAACGGCCCGGACCCACCAAATACGGTATTTGATTAAACGCTGGATAATACCCCAATGCATAGCGCATATTTCGCTCTTTTATAGGCAGATAGACGTTGCGGACTGGCTTTATGGCCGTGTTTTTCGCCCTGAGGCCTTGTCGCCCCGTTGGAATCCCGTTTTTTTGCCGAACTTTTTTGCCGAACTTTTTGCCATGTCCTTAACTCCCAAGATGTTCAACGCATTGCGCACCTGGCGCGTTTGTCGTTGGACGACGCCCGCGCCGAGACGGTGCGTGTTTCAACTCAATGGATTCTTTGATTTGGTGCAGCAAATGAACGCCGTGGACACCACCGGCGTTGCGCCTTTGGCCCACCCTACGGGGTGATGGCGCCGGTGGCTTTGCGGCTTGCGCGACGACGTGGTCAGCGAGCCCAACCAGCGCGAGGCCAACCAAGCCAATGCCGCTGCGGTGGAGCGTGGTTTGTTTCTGGTGCCCAAGGTGATCGAATGAGCGGCGCCGATTTGCACACCTGGGGCGTGGCCGAATTGGCCGCCGCCATCGCCAGCCAAAAAAACCTCGGCCGTTGAGGCCGCACAACACCTGCTCGCGCGCGCCAAACAACACGCCCACTTGGGCGCGTATTTGGCCTTGGACGAAGACGCCACGCTGGCGCAAGCGCGCGCCGCTGATGCGCGGCTGGCGCGCGGCGAGCGCACGCCTTTGCTGGGCGTGCCGGTGGCGCACAAAGACGTGTTTGTCACGCGCGACTTTCCCACCACCGCCGGCTCCAAAATGCTGGCCGGCTACCGCAGCCCGTTTGACGCCACCGTGGTCACGCGCTTGGCCGAGGCCGGTGCGGTGACGCTGGGCAAACTCAATTGCGACGAATTTGCATGGGCTCGGGCAACGACAACTCGGCCTACGGCCCGGGTGCGCAACCCCTGGGACAGCACACGCATACCCGGCGGCTCCTCGGGCGGCTCGGCCGCAGCGGGTGGCGGCCGCGCCTGGTGCCCGCCTGCCACCGGCACCGACACCGGCGGCTCCATTCGCCAGCCCGCCAGCTTCACCGGCATCACCGGCATCAAGCCCACGTATGGCCGCTGCTCGCGCTACGGCATGGTGGCGTTTGCTTCCAGCTTGGACCAAGCCGGCCCCATGGCGCGCAGCGCCGCCGATTGCGCGCTGCTGCTCTCGGCCATGGCCGGCCCCGACCCCGACCGCGACGCCACCAGCTTGGACCACCCGGCCGAAGACTACAGCCGCTGGCTGGGCCAGCCCTGGGACGGCGGCCGCGCCGGTGCCACCGCCGCGCAGCCGCTCAAAGGTTTGCGCATAGGCTTGCCGCAAGAGTTTTTTGGCGACGGCTGCGCCCCCGATGTGCTGGCCGTGTTGCGCGCCGCCTTGGCCGAATACCAAAAACTGGGCGCCACCTTGGTCGACATCACGCTGCCGCTGACCAGTTGGCCATTCCGGCTTACTACATCATTGCTCCGGCCGAGGCCAGCTCTAACCTCAGCCGCTTCGATGGCGTCAAGTTTGGCCACCGCGCCGCTGAGTACACCGACTTGCTGGACATGTACAAAAAGTCCCGCAGCCAAGGTTTTGGCCCCGAGGTGCAACGCCGCATCTTGCTCGGCACGTACGTGCTCAGCCACGGGTATTACGACGCTTACTACATCAAAGCGCAGCAAATTCGCCGCTTGATCGCGCAAGACTTTCAAGCCGCCCTTCCAGCAGTGTGATGTGATTGCCGGCCCGGTGGCGCCCAGCGTGGCCTGGAAATTGGCGAGACCACCGACGACCCGGTGAAAAACTACCTGGCCGACATTTACACCTTGCCCGGCTCACTCTCGGGCCTGCCCGGCATGAGCGTGCCCGCCGGCTTTGACAAGGCGGGCCTGCCCGTGGGCTTGCAACTCATGGCCAACTACGTGCAAGAAGCGGCTTTGCTGCAAACCGCCCACGCCTTTCAACAAGCCACCGATTGGCACACCCGTACTCCCGAGGGGTTTTGACATGAGCCAACTCATACAAGGCTACGAAGTCGTCATTGGCTTTGAGACCCACGCCCAGTTATCCACCCAAAGCAAAATTTTCAGCCGCGCCGCCATGCGTTTGGGGCTGAGCCCAACACCCAAGCTTGCGCGGTGGATTTGGCTTTGCCCGGCACTTTGCCGGTGATGAACCGCGCTGCGGTGGAGCGTGCGATTCGCTTTGGCTTGGCCGTGGGCGCGCACGTGGCCGAAAAAAGCGTGTTTGCGCGCAAAAATTACTTCTACCCCGACTTGCCCAAGGGCTACCAAATCAGCCAATTCGACATCCCGGTGGTGCAAGGCGGCAGCGTGGCTTTTTTCTTGGGCGAAGAGAAAAAAACCGTGCGCTTGGTGCGGGCCCATTTGGAAGAAGACGCGGGCAAATCGTTGCACGAAGATTTTCAAGGGCAGTCGGGCATTGACTTAAACCGCGCCGGCACGCCGCTGCTGGAGATCGTGACCGAGCCGGACATGCGCTCCAGTGCTGAGGCTGTGGCTTATGCCAAAGAGTTGCACAAAATTGTGACCTGGATTGGCATTTGCGACGGCAACATGCAAGAGGGCTCGTTTCGCTGCGATGCCAACGTCTCGGTGCGCAAACCCGGCCAACCGCTGGGCACGCGGCGCGAGATCAAAAACCTGAACTCGTTTAAGTTCATGCAGCAAGCGATTGATTTGAAATTCGCTGGCAAATTGAACAAATTGAAGACGGCCACGCGATTGAGCAAGCGACGGTGTTGTTTGACCCCGATACGGCGAGACCCGCGCCATGCGCACCAAAGAAGACGCGGCCGATTACCGCTACTTCCCCGATCCCGATTTGCCGCCGCTGGTGATTGCGCGCGACTGGGTGGCCAGCGTGCAAGCGGACATGCCCGAGCTGCCGCGCCAGATGGCCGAGCGCTTTGTGCGCGACTACGCGCTGCCCGAATACGACGCCACCACGCTCACACAAAGCACCGCCATGGCCGCGTATTTTGAAGCCGTGGCGAAGGCCAGCGGCCAGCCCAAACCCGCGAGCAACTGGATCATGGGCGAAGTCTCACGGCCGCTTGAACGCTGAAGACAAAAGCATTGCTGGGGTGCCGGTGACGGCGGCGCAATTGGCCACTTTGCTGGGCCGCGTGGCCGACAACACCATCAGCAACAACGCCGCGCGCCAAGTGTTTGAAGGCTTGTGGGACGGCGAGGGCGAAGTGGACGCTTTGATTGAGGCCAAAGGCTTAAAGCAAATGAACGACACCGGCGCGTTGGAAAAAATCGTCGATGACGTCATGGCCGCCAACGCCGACAACGTGGCGCAATACAAAGCCGGCAAAGACAAAGCGTTTAACGCCTTGGTGGGGCAGGTGATGAAAGCCAGCAAAGGCAAGGCCAACCCGGGTCAGGTCAACGCTTTGCTCAAAGCCCGGCTGGGTTAGTGTGATCACGTGGCTGCGGTGGCGCTGCCACCCCAGCCTTGAGCACACGCTCAGTTCACGCCGTAACGGTCTCGGTAGGCTTGCACACGCTCGCGGTGTTGCGCCGCTTCTGGCGTCGGCTGGTGGTTTAAGTAGTGCAGCAAATCGCTGAGCTGGGCAATCGCGCACACTTGCAGGCCCAAGGTGTCGCGCACGTATTGCACGGCGCTGTGCGGCAAGTCGCGTTGCTGGCCTTGGGCGTCCACTTCGGTGGCCATTTCTTGGCGGTCCAGCGCAATCGCCACCGCAGCGGGCGTGGCCCCGGCGGCGCGAATCAAGGCAATGGACTCACGCACAGCGGTGCCCGCGCTCATCACATCGTCCACCACCAAAACCCGGCCTTTAAGCGGCGCGCCCACCAGGCTGCCCGCCTTCACCGTGGTCTTTGGCTTCTTTGCGGTTGTAGGCAAACGGCACGTTGCGGCCCAAGCGGGCCAACTCAATGCACACCGCCGCGCCCAGCGGAATGCCTTTGTAGGCGGGGCCAAAAACCATGTCAAACGCCATGCCGCTTTGCACAATGCGCTGTGCATAAAATGCCGCTAGCCGCTGCAACTGGTGCCGTCGTCAAACAAGCCCGCATTAAAAAAATACGGCGACCGGCGACCGGCCTTGGTTTTGAACTCGCCAAAGCGCAGCACCTCGGAGTCAAGTGCAAATTGCACAAATCTTGCGCCAGAGCGTCTGGTGCGACATCAATCACCATGGAAAAATCCTTGTTCAAACTGACCAGTCTCAACCTCAACGGCATACGTTCAGCGGCCAAAAAAGGGCTGCAAGACTGGGTGGAAGCGGTTGCGCCCGATTGTATTTGTGTGCAAGAGCTCAAAGCCCAAGTGCCCGATTTAGAGGGCCACTTGGATACCTTGGGCGGCTTAAAAGGTTATTTTCAGTGCGCGCAGAAAAAAAGGCTATTCGGGCGTGGGCATCTACAGCCGCCACCAACCCAGCGATGTGCGGCTGGGCTTTGACGGCGGTGAGTTTGACGACGAAGGCCGCTGCATTGAACTGCGCTTTGACACGCCGCAGCGCAAGTTCAGCGTCATCAGCGCCTACTTTCCCAGCGGCACATCGGGCGATGAGCGGCAAGCGGCCAAATACCGGTTTTTGGACTTGATGTACCCGCATTTGGTGGCGCTCAAAGCCGAGCGTGAATTCATTTTGTGTGGTGACCTCAACATTGCCCACCAACAAATCGACTTAAAAACTGGCGCAGCAACCAAAAAAACAGCGGCTTTTTTGCCCGAAGAACGGGCTTGGATGACACGTTTGCTGGGTGAAGCCGGCTTGGTTGACGCCTACCGCCATTTGCACCCCGATACCACCGACGCTTGTTACACCTGGTGGAGCAATCGCGGCCAAGCCTGGGCCAACAACGTGGGTTGGCGGCTGGACTACCACTTGGCCACGCCCGCCACAGCGGCCAAAGCCCGCTTGGCCAACGTCTACAAAGACCAGCGCTTTTCTGACCACGCGCCGCTGACGTTGGGTTACGACTTCACGTTGTAGCCCACGGCGGTAGCGGGGCGCATCAACTGCGCAACAACCCCTCCATCACCGGCAGTGCGCGGCTGTTGGGGAATATCACCTCTTCCACCGCAGCAGGTGCCAATCCCAAATGCTGGATCAAAAGTGCTTTGAACACACTCTCGTAGGCGTTGACGGGGTTGACATCGCGGTTTTGCAACAAGTTTTGTGGTGACAAGCCCGGCCACTGGCCGGCGATGCGCCCCCCGGCAATGGCGCCGCCGGCCAGCATCGCCAGGCCGCCGGTGCCGTGGTCGGTGCCGGCGTTGCCGTTTTCGGCGGCGGTGCGGCCAAACTCTGAAACCACCACCACGGTGGTGCGCTGCCAAGCGGTGGCCAAGCCTTGCCGCAAGGTCAGCATACGTTGGCCAAATCGGTCAGGCGCTCGGTCAAGCGGCGCGCTTGGGTGATGTGGGTGTCCCAGCCGTGGGACTCCATGACGGCGATGCGGGGGCCGTTGGGGCGTGCCAGCAAGTCGGCGGCCACTTGGGCGGCGATGGCCAAGCCGTCTGCACGGCGCCCGCGGCGCGGCAACGCGGACATGTCCATGTTGGGCTGGAGGGCATTTTGGGCGCTTTGCAGTGCCTGGGCAAACAAAGGGTCGTGCGCGTAGGCGTCACCCAGGCGCATCAGAAAATCGTCATCAATTTGGGGCTCTTGTGCCAGGGCCCAGGTTTGCACGTTTTGGGTGCCTTGCAAAATTAACGGCACCACAGAATTGAGGGCCAAGCCCAGGTGTTGCTTGACGCCGGGCTGGTGGCCATTGAGGGCGGCCATGGCGCGGTTGAGCCAGCCGTCGGGCGCGCCAAAAGGTTTGCCACTGCCGTTTTCTAGAAAATTCTGCGCGTCGAAATGCGAGCGCTGGCGGTATTGCGTGGTGGCTGCGGGAATGAACAGCAATTCTTTGGCGGCATACAGCGGCAGCAGCGGCGCCAGCGCCGGGTGCAGACCAAAGTGGCCATCCAGGTCTATGGCGCCATCTTCTGCGCCCGGTGCTCGCACCGCCAACGTGGGCCGCAGGCGTTGGTAATTGCGGTCGGCATAAGGGGGCAAGGCGTGCAAGCCGTCCAGGCCGCCGCGCAAGATGATGAACACCAAGCGTTGCTCGGTGGGAGCGGCGGCAAAAACGGTGCGGCTGGAGGCCAAGGCGGCCAGTGCGCTCCAGCCGGTGGTGTGCAGGAAATGGCGGCGGCTGAACATGGCGTTTACCTCCTTTGGAATTCGGCGCTGGCCAACACCATGGCATAGGCGGCGCTGCCTGATGGTGCGCGGGCGACCCAGGTGCGCAAACTGTCGTTGGCTACGGGGCCTATGGTGTTGTCCAACAACACGTTGGGGTTGAGGGTGGTGGGGTAAGGTGGCGGCCACGCGGCGCACCCAGTGGATGCGACGCGATGAGCGCCTCAGGCGCCATCCAGTGGCGGGCCGTGTCGCCCCAGCCGGCGGGTGAGGTGGCTGAAAAAGGCAGCTGACCGAGTTCGCGCAAGGGGTCCAAGATGTCGCGGGCTGGGGGGCGTGTGGTGCCGGTGGTCGCGCAGCGTTGAGATCACCAACTCATAAGGTGTTTTGACTTTAGGCAAAGGGTTGGACCAGACGGCGTTTAAGTCCACCAGGGCGGCGCTGACCACAGCCAAATCGCCTTGGCTGTTTAAAAACGCGCTGGCGATTTGCTGGACGGCTTCGGGCGGCGGATCGTCGGCAACAAAGTGGCGCACCAATTTGCTGGCGATGAAGGTGGCAGTTGAAGGGTGGTGCGCCAAATCATCCAAAATGGCCAAGCCCTCTTCTACACCGGCGGCGGCATAGGTTTTACCCAATACGGTTTTGGGGCCGGGTTCGTGAAACGCGGGTTTGAACTCAAACCCGCCGGGCCGCAGTCCTGCATCGTTGGAGTCATTTGAGCTGTTTTGGCTCCAACCCGTTAAAGCCTTGGCCATTTCAACCACGTCGGTTTGTGTATAGCCACCCCAACCACCATACGCCTGGCCGCCACCGGTGACACCCAAGGTGTGTAACTCCAAAATCTCACGCGCCAAGTTTTCGTTGAGTGTTTTGGGCGTACCGGTTTTGCGCTCCCGCCGCTGGCCCGCGGGGGAGTGCTCGCCCATGGAGTTGGTGTTGTCCAGGTAGGCAATCATGCTGGGGTGTTGGCTGACGGCTTTGAGCATGTTGGCAAACGAGCCAAAAACATGGGGCCGTATGGCTTCGCGTTCAAACGCCGGCAAGGTGGGGCCCACGGTGCGCTTGGTGCGGGAGGTGGTGAAGTGGTTAGACCAGAACAACACCATGCGCTCTAAAAACGGTGTGGGGCGTTGTCACCAACCACTGGGCTTTGGCCACGATTTCAGGGTTTTCGTCATCGAGTGAGGTCTTGCGCAGCGCCAATTTCAACGCTTTGTCACCTCCTTCTTGCCTGAGGCGTTGAATCTCGGCGTGGATGTCGCTGGCACGGCGAAAGCCTTGCAACGCAGCGGGTGTGGGGGTGTGGGCGCGTGATTTGTTGTTTGACCCATTGGCGTGGGTCACCGCTGGCGGCGTCGGCTTCACCTGGGGCTGGGCCCAGGCCAAAGCGATTGAGCGCAACAAAAGTGGCAATGTCTTTCATGTTTCGGTATTTTCGGGGCGCAGTACTGGGGCCGCATCATGCCGTATGAGAGGGCGCATGTCTGTTAACGCGGCGTAGGGTTTTGTGAGCCTGAGGTAAAGCCCGGCGCAAGATGGAATGCTTCGTGGTGTGTCTGGGGTCAAAGGCGTGACAACCAAGTGCACAAACCAAGTGCGATAGGATGCAACAGCGCCCAAGATTTTGATGGCTTTGGGCGAGGTCATTTTTGCGGGTTGCGTGCCGCGCCATTTTTTGGAGAACACACATGGGATTTTTCAGCAGCATTCTTGAAAAACTGGGCATCGACAGTGCCGCCGCCGCGCCAGCATCGGCCCGCACCTGCCGCGCACCGGCCGCTGCTGCACCAGCGGTGGTCAACCCCATTGCCATGGTGGACGTGGTGGCGCAAATGGAGCAACGTGCTGCCGCCAATCCGCAAAAACTCAACTGGCGCACCTCGATTGTGGATTTGCTCAAGCTGCTGGACATTGACAGCAGCTTGGCCGCTCGCAAGGCTTTGGCGCAAGAATTGCGTTGCCCCGACGAGTTGATGAACGACTCGGCGCAAATGAATGTGTGGTTGCACAAAAACGTCTTGGCCCACATCGCAGCCAATGGCGGTAACGTGCCGCAAGACTTGTTGGATTGAGTTTGAATGCCACCCGCCTTGCTGCACTTGTGGCACGGCGGATGGTCTAGAACATTTTTTTAGAAACAAAACTAAGGAGTTTTTATGCAGATTGCAGACCCTTTTGGCGCAAGCCGGCGCTTTGAAATCCCTGGCCAAAGATTTAAACATTGGTGAAGACCAGGCCAGCAGCGGCGCGCAAGCTTTGTTGCCCCGCCATCTTGGGTGGTTTTAAGCAGCAAGCCCAATCGGGCGGTGGTTTGGGTGGCCTGGGCAGTTTGATCGGCCAATTGGGCGGCGGCAACTTGCTGGACCAAGTGTTGGCCCCCAACGCGACCGACAGCCAAGCGGGCAACAACGTGTTGGGCCAAATTTTTGGCTCCAAAGACGTCAGCCGTACGGTGGCGCAAGACGCGGCCAGCCGCTCGGGTTTGGATCCGGCCTTGTTGCGCAAATGTTGCCTTTGTTGGCCATGGCTGTGACCGGCTTTTTGGCCAAACAAGGCGGTGGTGATGCGGCTGCGTCCGCTGCCCCTTCGGGCGGTGGTTTGGGTGGCTTGCTGGGCGGTTTGCTCGTGGCGGCTCGGCCGGTGCTGCTTCGGGTGGTGGTTTGGCCTCGTTGCTGGACATGGACGGCAACGGCAACCCGTTGGACGACGTGATGCGCTTGGCGGTAAGGTGTTGAAATAAACCTGGGGGCTTGGCGGGGCTACCCTGAGAGGGCGGCGATCCCAGCGCCTGGGGCCCGTGTTGGGCTTTAAAACTTGGGCTTTAAAACCAGGGCTTAAGAATGCGCGGGCGCTGCCGATAACAACCGTATGGATATTTCCCCTACCGCTATGGTTGGCGCCGTGGTGCAAATGCAGCAGGCCCAAACCGCTCAAGATGCCCAGATTTTGGTCATGAAAAAAGCCATGGACGCGCAAACCGCCGGGGCCATGGCTTTGCTCAACTCAGTGCCCGCCAGCCTGCCGCTGGCTGCAGAGGGCAGTGTGGGCACACAAGTGAACCAACTGGTTTAACCTAAATTCGGCAGCGTGGCTACCGCTGCGCTGGCTATGATGGCGCCATGCTGCGCTATCAAACCATTCCCGTTACCCCGTTCCAACAAAACTGCTCCATTGTTTGGTGTGACACCACCCTTGAGGCGGCGGTGATTGACCCCGTGGGGACTTGGACGTCATACTGGCCGCTGTTGAGCGGCTGCAGTTGCGCTTAGGCCAAATTTGGCTCACCCATGCCCACATAGACCACGCGGGCGGCACGGGTGAGTTGGCCCAGCGTTTGAACTTGCCCATTGTGGGTCCTCACCCCGGCGATCAGTTTTGGATCGACGGTTTTGGCCATGCAAAGCGTCCATTTTGGTTTTCCACCCGCGCAAAGCTTTACGCCCACGCGTTGGCTGGCCGATGGCGATACGGTGCAAGTGGGTGAGTGCACCCTGGCGGTGCGCCATTGCCGGGCCACACACCCGGTCATGTGGTGTTTTATTCGGCCCCAAGCGCAGCGCGCTTTTGTCGGTGATGTGTTGTTTGCCGGCAGCATAGGCCGCACCGATTTTCCGCAAGGCAACCACGAGCAGTTGATCGCCAGCATCACCCAGCGCCTGTGGCCCATGGGTGACGACACCATTTTTATTCCCGGCCACGGCCCAGAAAGCAGCTTTGGCCAAGAGCGGCGCAGCAACCCGTTTGTGGGTGGGACGTGAATGCCAACCCTTCGCCACGGGTTGATGTTGTGTGGTGGCTCGCTTTAGCGCCGCCGCGCCTTTTCGTACAAGCCTTGCACTTTGGGCACGTTGGCTTCTAGCTCTTGAATGCGGTTGGGGCCGCTGGGGTGGGTGGAGAGAAGTCTGGCCCGCCACCGCCGGTGGCTGCGGTCATTTTTTGCCACAAGTCAACGCTGGCTTGCGGGCGGTAGCCGGCGCGCGCGGCCAGCTCCAAGCCCACCAAGTCGGCTTCAGACTCGTCTTCGCGGCTGAATTTGAGTGTGAGCAACTGCGTGCCCAAGTTGGCCGCCACGTTGCCCAAGTCGCCCCAAGCCCAACAACTGCGCACCAATGGACAAGCCAATGCTGGTGGCTTGTGATTTGGCCACGCGCTCGCGGGCGTGTTCGCGCAGCGCATGGGCCATTTCGTGGCCCATGATCATGGCGGTTTCGTCTTCGTTCAGTTTGAGCTGATCCAAGATGCCGGTGTAAAAAACAATTTTGCCGCCGGGCATGCAAAAAGCATTGAGCTCTTTGCTGTTGATCAGGTTCACTTCCCACTGCCACTGGGTGGCGCGCTCGTTCCAAGGTGGGGCAAACGGCGTCAAGCGCTGGGCAATGGCACGCAAGCGTTTGAGTTGTGGGTGGTTGCTGGGCGCCAGCGCGCGCTGGCTGCGGGCCTCGGACAGCAGTTCGGCGTATTGCTGCTTCGCTGCTTGCTCAAGTTCTTCGGCCGAGACCAGTTTGCGCAGGCTAGAGGATTTGCCCACATCCACTTGCGCTTGCGCCGCAGGGGTAAACCCCGTGGCCAGCGTGGCCGCGCCCGCGAGCATGACTGCGCGGCGCGATGCCTTGGCCAGTGGTGTGGCAGGTGTGACGGTGGTGGTGTGGTCTATGGGCCTGACCTGGGCATAACAGCGTGTACACATAAGCGGGAATAATAGCCAAAGTGGATGGCCTTTGGAGCCGTCTTGTTTTTTATGGCGATTCCATGCGTGTGACTTCTTCTGACTCTCCTTCTGCACCTTCCACACCTGCGCCTTCTTGGCGTCAGGCCTGGCGCGCTTATTTAGAGCCCGCCAGCTTGCGCATGTTGGCCTTGGGTTTTTCATCGGGCTTGCCGCTGCTGCTGGTGCTGGGCACCTTGAGTTTTCGGCTGCGTGAGGCTGGGCTGGATAGGGCCACCATTGGCTACCTCAGCTGGGTCGGCTTGGCGTATGGGTTTAAGTGGTGTTGGGCGCCGCTGGTGGACCGGTTGCCGCTGCCGCTGCTCACGCGCTGGCTGGGGCGGCGGCGTTCGTGGTTGTTGTTGTCGCAACTGGCGGTGGCCGCCGGCTTGGTGGGCATGGCGCTGGCCGATCCGCGGGTGTTGCTCGGGTCCATGGTGTGGTGTGCGTTGGCGGTGGCGTTTGCTTCGGCCACACAAGACACGGCGTTGGACGCTTACCGCATTGAATCGGCCCGGCCCGAGCGGCAAGCGGTGTTGGCCGCCACCTACCAAACCGGTTACCGCTTGGCCATGATTTGGGCCGGCGCGGGCGTGTTGTGGGTGGCCGCGCAAGCCGAGGTGAGCAGCATCACCGGCTACCAACAAACGGCCTGGCAATGGGCGTATATGGTCATGGCCGCTTCTATGGTGGTGGGCGTGTTCACGGTGTTGCTGGCGCCTGAGCCACCACACCAGCCGCTGCCGCCGGCGCGCAACGTGGCCGAGTGGTTGCGCAGCGCCTTGGTGGCCCCGTTTGCCGATTTTTTGCAGCGTTATGGCCGGCAAGCGGTGTTGGTGTTGGCCTTGATTGGCATGTACCGCATCAGCGACGTGGTCATGGGCATCATGGCCAACCCGTTTTATGTTGACATGGGTTTTTCCAAAGAAGAAGTGGCCACGGTCTCCAAGCTGTATGGTGTGGTCATGACGCTGGTGGGCGCGTTTGTGGGCGGCGCTTTGTCCATGCGTTTTGGTGTCATGCGCATTTTGATGTTGGGTGCGGTGTTGAGCGCGGCCACCAACTTGTTGTTTGCTTGGCTGGCCGGTTACGGCCCCAATATGAGCGCGTTGATTGCCGTGGTCTCGGCCGACAATTTAAGCTCAGGCCTGGCGTCGGCGGCGTTTATTGCGTATTTGTCCAGCCTCACCAACGTCAGCTATTCGGCCACGCAATACGCCTTGTTTAGCTCCATGATGTTGTTAGGCCCCAAGTGGTTGGCCGGTTTTTCGGGCGTGTTTGTGGATGCTTATGGCTACGCCGCATTCTTCACCGGCACCGCTTTGCTGGGCGTGCCGGTGTTGCTGTTGGTGGCGCTGGCCGCGCGCGTGATGCCACGCCATTCAGCGTAATCCCCGTTCACACCAGCTTTACCAAGCCGACAAAACCGCTGTACACAAGCGCCCCTACACTGCAGCCATGAGCGCGACGCACATTCTCATCATCGAAGACGACAGCCGCTTGGCCCGCATGGTGGCCGAGTATTTGGAGCAATCGGGCTACAGCGTGACCCACGCCGGCGAAGGCGGTTTGGGCTTGGCGGCTTTGCAAGAACGCCAGCCCGATTTGGTGATTTTGGATTTGATGCTGCCCGACATGGACGGCTTGGAGGTGTGCCGCCGCATACGCGCCTTAAACGGCGAGGCGGCCAAAGTGCCGCTGCTCATGTTGACCGCCAAAGGCGACCCCATGGACCGCATTGTGGGTTTGGAGTTGGGCGCCGACGACTATTTGCCCAAACCGTTTGAGCCGCGTGAATTGCTGGCCCGCATACGCGCGGTGTTGCGCCGCCGGATGGCGGCCGTGGGTCACGCGGCGCCCACGGACAGCAGCGGCGACAGCGCCACGCCGCCGCTGCGCTTTGGCTCGCTGACCATTGACCGCGACGCCCGCACCGTCAGCGTGGCCGAGCAAGTATGCGACTTGACCTCGCACCAATTTGATTTGCTGTTGGTCATGGCCGAACGCGCCGGCCGCGTGCTCTCGCGCGACCAAATCATGGAAGCCGTGCGCGGGCGCGAATTGGAAGCCTACGACCGCTCCATAGACGTGCACATAGGCCGCATACGCAACGCCATTGAAGCCGACAGCAAAGCACCCAAACGCATACTCACCGTGCGCGGCGTGGGTTATGTGTTTGCCAAGCAACAAGATTGACGCATAAGCAAGATTGAAACATGGTCTCGCGCATCTGGTCACGGTTGACCCAGCATTTGTATTGGCGCATTTGGCTGGCCGTGGTGGCCGCCATTGTGGTGGTCACTTTGTTGGCCGGTTGGATTGCCAAACTGCAAGCCGAACACGAGCGCGCCCAGCGCCCAGGCCGCACCGTGTTGGTGTTGGACGAGCAAGGACGTGAGCTGGGCCGCGCGCCGGTGCGGCCCACACGCAAACCGCGCGAAGGCTTGGAATTTTTGGTGCCGCTGGAGGACGGCCGTTGGCTGCAAGTGCAACTGCCCCGGCCCCACCACAAAGATGATGCCGGGAAAATGGCGTTTTGGACCGAAGCCTTTTGGTTTCAACCCTCGTGGGGCTTTGTCTGGCTGCTGGCTTTGATGGCGGTGGCCGTGGCCTTTGGGGCCTACCCCATTGTGCGGCGCTTGACGCAGCGCATTGAAGCCGTGCAACGTGGTGTTGAGCGCTGGGGCGAAGGCGATTTGTCGGCGCGGGTGCCAGTGCAAGGCCAAGACGAAATCGCTTTTTTGGCCACCCGCTTCAACACCGCTGCCGACCGCGTGCAAACCTTGCTGCGCTCACACAAAACTTTTTTGGCCAATGCTTCACACGAATTGCGCTCGCCCTTGGCCCGCATTCGCATGGGCTTGGAACTGATGCCGGGGGCCCAAGGCCGCGCTTTGGATGAAGTCAAACGCAACATTGCCGAGTTAGACCAATTGGTGGATGAAATTTTGCTGGCCAGCCGCTTGGATTTGGCCGATGCGCCCATGGGCACTTTGGAAGAAGTGGACATGGTGGGCTTGGCCGCAGAAGCTTGCGCCCGCGCACCGGCGGCCTTGCAGGTTGAGCCCAGCACCGCACCCGCCGTGGTTTGGGGCAGTAGCCGTTTGTTGCACCGCTTGCTGCGCAACTTGTTGGAAAACGCCAACCGCTACGGCGCGGTGGACGGCCAGCCCGATGCGGTGGAGGCATGGGTGCGGGTGGATGGCGCGGTGGTGGAGTTGTGTGTGCAAGACCGTGGGCCGGGCGTGCCACCGGATTTGCGCGACCGCATTTTTGAGCCCTTTTACCGCTTGCCCGGCGCCAGCGAACGCGAAGGCGGCGTCGGCTTGGGCCTGGCCTTGGTGCGCACCATTGCCGAACGCCACGGTGGCAGCGTGCGCTGCGAAGCGCGCGAAGGCGGCGGCGCCCGTTTTGTGGTGCGCTTGCCCCGGCACTTGGGCTAATTCCATTGCCAGATCAACGGTGCACTGTGTCGACTTCGCTTGTCGTGCGTCTGTACGGTCTGCGCTTCGGTCTTCGCGTTCACACTGGATCTGAAAACGGAATAAGCCTGCCATTGAGCGGTACATGAAAAAACCACCCGCAGGTGGTTTTTTCATCAGGGGCTTGAAGGCTTTGTTTACCGGGTATTGGCGTATTCGCTGACCACCACCCAGCGGCCGTTTTGAATTTGCGACAAGCGGCTGGCGTTGCTGCCTTGGCGCTTGGTGGCTGAGAAGGTCATTTTTGGGGTGCCAAAAATGTCGGGCGGAATGGTCATGCTGTCCATGGCTTTGACGAAGCTGTCGGTGGTGAGGTTTTTACCCGCTTGCGAGGCCCCGCGGGCAAAGCTGTCGATGGCCGCATAACCGTAGATAGAGAACACTGTGGGTTCTTCGTTGAATTGGGTTTGGTATTTGTTGGCCCAAAAGCGCACCGCAGGTGAGGCTGAATCCAAATACGGATGGGCCACGGTCATGGCCGAATAAAAGCCGTCCATGGCGGGGCCGCCCAGCTTGTGTATCAAGTCGGTGTAAGAGCCCGAGGTGCCGATGAAGATTGGGGTTAAAGCCCAGGCGTTTGGCCGTGGCAATGCCGCCAATGGTCCTCGCGTATCAGCGTACCCATGACCACCAGGTCGCACTTGGCCGCAGCCAGCTTTTGCATTTGCGAGGAAAAATCTGTGGCCCCGCGTTTGAACGATGTGGACTCCGCCAAGCTCATGCCGGCGGCTTTAAAACCGTCTTCGGCGCCGCGCAAAATCTCCAGGCCAAACTCGTCATCTTGGTACATGGCGCAAATGGTTTTGGCCCCTTTGGCCTTGGCCAGCTTGGGCGCCTCGACGCGCGCTTGGTCGTAATACGTGGGCGGGTAGGCATATTTCAGGCGGTGTAAGGGCTCAAACATTTGCCGCGCCGCGGTGACGGGGAAAAAGTTGATGACGTTTTTGCGAAACTGCACCGGCATGGCGGCCATGTTTTGGGCCGTGCCTATGTGGCCGACCATGGCAAAAATCTTTTCTTGGTTGACCAGTTTTTGCGCTGCCAACACGGCGTTGCGTGGGTCGTATTTAGAGTCTTCCACCAACAGTTTGAGCTTGCGGCCATTGATGCCGCCTTGCTCGTTGATTTCACTCACGCGCAGCAACATGCCTTGGCGAACCTGTTTGCCAAAACCGGCAATGGGGCCGGACAAGTCTTGTATGCTGCCAATGACAATTTCGTTGTCGCTGACGCCTTGAGTCTGTGCCAAAGCGCTGGCGCTGGCCAGCGCCAAAGCGGTGACCAAGGCAATTTTGAGTCGCTGAAATTTCATCTGCTTGTCTCCTGTGGGTGGGTGAAAAAGGGGCCAAAAAACCGGGTCAGGTGTTGTACATCGCGTCAATTTGAGGGGCGTATTTTTTCTGCACCAATTGCCGTTTGAGCTTCATGGTGGGCGTGAGCTCTTCGTCTTCGGCGCTCAATTGGGTGTCTAGCAGCCAGAATTTTTTGATTTGTTCAACGCGAGCAAACTTGCGGTTGACGCTGTCGATCACTTCCTGGATCAAAGCTTGCACTTCGGGCGATCGGGTCAGCGAGGCGTAGTTGCTGAATGGCACATCGCGGTCTTGCGCGTATTTCTCCACGTTCTCTTGGTCAATCATGATGATGACGGTGAGGTAAGGCCGCTTGTCGCCAATGACCACGGCATCGGTGATGTAAGGCGAGAACTTCAACTCGTTTTCCAACTCGCTGGGGGTGATGTTTTTGCGCCAGCGGTGATGATGATGTCTTTCATGCGGTCGGTGATACGGAAAAAACCGTCTTCATCAACCGTGCCGACGTCGCCGGTGTGCAGCCAGCCGTCAGCGTCCAGGGCTTCGGCGGTTTTTTCGGGCAAGTTGAGGTAGCCCATAAAGACGTTGCCGCCGCGCACCAAAATCTCACCCGTTTGCGGGTCCAGCTTAACTTCGTTGAAGTGAGCAGCAGGGCCAATGGAGTTGAGTTTGAGCTTGTCCACCGTCATGCCAATGGAGGCGCCGCAGGTCTCCGTCATGCCCCAAATGTCCAGCATGGGCAAGCCCAAAGACCAATACCACTTGATCAAGTCGGGCGAAATAGGGGCGGCGCCCGTGACCAAAAAGCGTGCGCGGTGCACGCCTATGAGTTTGCGCACGTTGTTGAGCACCAGCCAACGCGCCAGGGTGAATTGGACTTTGAGTGTTGCGGGCACGGCTTGTTGCGCCAACACCAAGTCGGCAATGCGGCTGCCCACGCCTATGGCCCAAGCGTAAGCGGCTTGCTGCAGTGGGCCGGCCTCTTTGATGCCAATCATGACGCCGGAGTAAAACTTCTCCCACACCCGGGGCACGGCAGTGAACACCGTGGGGGCGATCTCGCGCACGTTTTCGGGCACGGTCTCCGGGTTTTCAACAAAGTTGAGTTTGGCCCCGGTGTAGAGCGAGAAGTACTCACCACCGGCGCGCTCGGCAATGTGGCACAGCGGTAAAAAACACATGCACTCGTCTTGGCCGTCGCGTGCAATCAAGGTGTTGAAACCACGCACGGTGTAAATCAAACCTTGGTGGTTGTGCATGGCCCCTTTGGGTTTGCCTGTGGTGCCGGAGGTGTAAATCAGTATTGCCAAGTCTTGTGGTTGCACGGCGGCCGAGCGGGCTTCTAAATCGCTGGGGTGGCGGGCCATGTATTCGCGGCCCAAGGTGCGCAAGGCCTCTAAGCTCATCACCTGGGGGTCGTTCAATTCACGCAAGCCTTTGTCGTCAAACACCACGATGTGGCGCAGCAAAGGCAGTTGCTCGCGCACCTCCAAGGCTTTGTCCAGTTGTTCGTCGTCTTCCACAAACAACACCGTGGTGGATGAATCGGCGCACAGGTATTGCACTTGCGAGGGCGCATCAGTGGGGTAAATGCCATTGGTCACACCACCGGCGCACAGAATCGCCAAGTCGCACAGCACCCAATCGGCTTGGGTGTTGGAGAGAATGGAGGCGACTTCACCAGGGGCAAATTGCAGCGCCATCAAGCCGTTGCCGATTTCACGCACGGCCTCTGCCGTGTCGCTCCAGCGCCACGTGCGCCACAACCCCAGTTCTTTTTGCCGCAGCCACACATCGTTGGCGCGGGCTTGGGCAGCGTTCCAAAATAAAGCCGGAATGGTCTCGCCTGGCATGACGATTTCATGCTGCGGTTGTATGCGTGAGAGGTTCCACAAGTTGCTCATAAGTACCTCTTAGCGCCAGGTTTTTTTCTTTTTCCAGCGGCGTTCGGCGCGCACGCTGTCTTCTTTGATGCCCAGATAAAACGCTTTGATGTCATCTTTTTCACGCAAGTTGGCACAGCTGTCTTCCATCACAATGCGGCCGTTTTCCAGCACGTAGCCATAGTCGGCCACGTTCAAGGCCATGTTGGCGTTTTGCTCCACCAGCAGCAAGGTGGTGCCGCGTTCGCGGTTGATGCGCACCACAATTTCAAAAATCTCTTTGGTGAGCTTGGGGCTTAAACCCAAGCTGGGCTCATCGAGCAGTATCAAATCGGGGTTGGCCATGAGGGCGCGGCTGATGGCCAGCATTTGCTGCTGCCCGCCCGAGAGCAAGCCCGCGTCTTGCGCGGAGCGCTCTTTGAGTATGGGGAAGTAGTGAAACACTTGCTCCATGTCGCGCGCGACCTCATCGCGGTCGTTGCGGGTGTAAGCGCCCATGAGCAAGTTATCGCGCACCGACAACAGGGCAAACACCTCGCGCCCTTCGGGCACGTGCAGCAAGCCTTGCTGCACGATGGCCGCCGGGTCTTGGGCGGTGATGTCTTGGCCTTTGAAGGCCACCGAACCTTTGCGCGGATCGATGATGCCGCTGATGGTTTTGAGAATGGTGGTTTTGCCCGCGCCGTTAGAGCCCAATACGGTGGCAATTTCACCGCGCCGCACTTGCAAGCTGACGCCACGCAAGGCTTTGACGGGGCCGTAAGCGCTCTCCAGGTTGAGCAGCTCCAAAATGGTTTGATCGGAAATGGGCGCTGTTGAAGTGGGCGCGGTCGAACTTGGCGCTGTCATAGGGCGTCCTTTGCGCGCGGGGCTGCGTGGGTGGCGGGGCGGCGCAAGTTGGTCACGTCGTCCACGGAGCCCAAATAGGCTTCCACCACGCCGGGGTGGTTTTGCACTTCGCGGGGTGTGCCCAGCGCCAACTCTTGGCCTTGGCTCATGGCCAGCACGCGGTCAGAGACTTTGGCCACCAAGCCCATGTCGTGCTCGACCATGAGCACTGTTATGCCCCATTCTTTTTGGATGTCGGCAATCCAAAACGCCATGTCATCGGTCTCTTCCACGTTCAAGCCTGAAGAGGGCTCGTCCAGCAACAGCAACTGAGGCTCGGTGCACAGTGCGCGCGCCAACTCCACCACTTTGCGCACGCCATAAGGCAGGCCGGCGACCAAAGACTCGCGGTGGTGTTGCAAATCCAACAAGTCTATGACTTGCTCCACTTTTTCGCGTGCTGCAATTTCGGCCGCACGCACGTTGGGGGTGAAAAACAACTCACGCCAAAACCCGTTGCGCTGGTGGGTGTGGCGGCCAATGAGCAGGTTTTGCAACACCGTGGCGTTTTCAAACAACTCGATGTTTTGAAACGTGCGCGCAATGCCCAGTTGGGCAATGTGGTGGGGCGGTTGGTCGGTCAAGCACAGCGTCCCGTTGGGGCCGGCGTAGTCAATGTGACCACTGGTGGGTGTGTAGATGCGGCTGATCAGGTTGAACACCGTGGTTTTGCCCGCGCCATTGGGGCCAATCAAGGTGAACACCTCACCACGGCGCACATCAAAGCTGATGTTGTTGACCGCTTGCACGCCACCAAAGCGCACACCCAGTTGGCGCGCTGACAGCAACACATCGGGGGCCAAGCCAGAGGGGGAGGCAGAGGTGGAGCTCATTTGAGACGGTCCGATTTCTGAAAACTCTTTTGCCGCTTAAACATGCCGCGCCGGTAAAAAGGAAAGAGTTGAAAATACGTTCTGACCTTGAGCCAACGACCGTACAAGCCCATGGGTTCAAACAACACAAAAGCAATCAACACCAGCCCATAAACCGTGCCTTGTAAACCCGTGGCCTGGCCTATGGCTGCGGGCAAATAGTCTTTGGCAATGGCAATCAACTGCGGCATGACAATGAGGAAGATGGCCCCCAAAAACGCCCCGTGTATAGAGCCCAGGCCACCAATGACGACCATGAGCAGCAAGTCAATCGACTGCAAAATGGAAAACTGCTCGGGCGAGAGAAATTGAATTTTGTGCGCGTACAGCGCGCCGCCAATGCCGGCCAGTGCGGCGGACAGCGCAAACGACAAGGTTTTGTAGCGGGCCAAATGAATGCCCATGCTTTGGGCCGAAATCTCCGAATCGCGTATGGCCACAAAGGCCCGGCCGGTGGGCGAGCGCATCAAGTTGATGATGGCCAAGGTGGCTAGGGCGGTGATGATGAGGCAGACAAAATAAAACGCTGTACCGCTATCCAAATACCAACCGAACAAAGTGGGTGGCTCGACCAGCAAGCCGGTGTTGCCGCCGGTGACCGACTCCCAGCGGGCCATGCCTTCTTCCACAATAAAACCAAAAGCCAGTGTGGCCATGCCCAGGTAAATGCCTTTAACGCGCAGCGCGGGCAAACCCACAATCACGCCCACCGCAGCGGACAACAAACCCGCGCCCGCCAAGGCCACCGGAAAAGGCCATCCGGCATTGACCATCACGGCTTGCGTGTAAGCGCCCACACCCAAAAACGCCGCATGCCCCAAAGAGAACAAACCGGTAAAGCCGGCCAGCAGCATGAGCCCCAAGCCAACAATGCTGTAAATCAACACAAAACTCAGTTGGGCCAGCCAATACTCATCGGCCAGCCACGGGGCCAGCAGCAACAGCAGGCCCAACAAGCCCGTACCAAAATGCATGGCCGCCGTGTTGGATTAAACGAATGTCTTGGTTGTAATCGGTCTTGAAAATAAAACGCATGGTGCACAGCCCTCAAACTTTTTTACGCAGCTTCTCGCCAAACAAGCCGTTGGGTTTGAGTACCAACATGATGAGCACCACGATGTAAGGCGCAATGTCTTTGACGCCTTCGGGCAAATAAAACCCGGAAAAAGATTCAACGATGCCAATGACGAGGCCGCCCACAATGGCCCCGGGCAAGCTGCCAAAGCCACCGACCACCGCTGCCGGAAACGCTTTGAGGCCAATGAACCCCATGTTGGCGTGCACAAAGGTAATGGGCGCAAGCAGCAACCCGGCAATGGCGGCCACGCCAGCGGCCAAGGCCCAGACCCAGCCGTTGATGCGTTTGACTGGAATGCCCATGTAATACGCGGCCAATTGGTTTTGCGACGCCGCTTGCATGGCAATGCCCAATTTGCTGTACTTGAACATGACAAAGAGCAAGCCGCAGAGCAGCGCTGTCACGGCAATGACCACCAATTGCTCGGCGGCCAACACCAGTGTGCCCAAGCGCACCACGGCGCCCGCGTAAGGCGTGAACAAGGTGTAGGTTTCCGTGCCCACGTTGGGAATCATGGTGATGAGGCCGCGCAACACATAGCCCATGCCAATGGTCAACATCACAATGGAGAAAGCCGGCTGGCCCAAGATGGGGCGAATCACCACGCGTTCGGCCAACATGCCCAACGCCCCCATGGCAACAATGGCCGCCGGCACCGCCAGCCAAAACGGAAAGCCCAGCACATTCATGAAGGCCAACCCGGCAAACGCGCCCACCATCATCAAGTCGCCTTGCGCAAAGCTCACGGTTTCGGTGGCTTTATAAATCAGCACAAACCCCAGAGCGATCAAACCGTAGATGCAGCCCTGGGCCACGCCGCTGATCAGCAGCTGCAGCAATTGCACATTTGTCTCCTCGTTTTTGTAGCGCTTGGTTATAGCGGGAAACGGCTGTGCCTAGGCTAGGGGTGTTCCCCAGCATGCAGGCACGCAAGCGGTGTGTGCCGCTTGCGTTTGATGGCGGACAAGCCGCATCAGCATTGGGCTTGCGGAGCGGCTGAATTTTTTTGTGGTGTGTGGGCAGGCCAATGCCTTGAGCCCGGTGCACGTGGACGGCGTGTACCGGGCATTGGTTGAGCGAGGAGCGTTGTTCGGCTATTGAGCGCGCGCAATCGGCCGCGGTTTGCCGGCGTCGTCAATGGCCACATAGGTCAGCTTGGCTTCGGTGACTTTGACGAACTCGCCTTGGGCGCGTATGTGCTCGGCAAACACTTCCACTTGCACCGTGATGGAGGTGGTTCCTATGCGGGTGATGTGGGCGTAGAAGCTGAGCAAGTCGCCCACGCGCACGGGTTGTTTAAAAATGAATTCGTTGACCGCCACGGTGGCAATGCGGCCTTTGACGGCGCGCGCGGGCAAGACCGAGCCGGCCAAGTCCACTTGCGCCATGACCCAGCCGCCAAAAATGTCGCCGTTGCCGTTGGTGTCGGCGGGCATGGGTATGACTTTGAGCACCAGTTCTTTGTCGCTGGGCGGTGGTGGGGCGGTGGGGATGACAGACATGGGCACAATCCTGCAGGTTTGGTGAAACCCTAGGATTGTCTTTCATGCGCCACCTTGCTGCTGCTCCCTCTTTGCCTGAAGGCGCTTTGCCCACTGCGCCCACTGAACGGCGCTCAGACTGGGCCACGCTGCGCCGTCTGTTGCCTTATGTCTGGCAATACAAATGGCGTGTGGTTTTTGCGCTGGTGTTTATGGTTGGGGCCAAAACGGCCAATGTGGGCGTGCCTTTGCTGCTCAAGCAGTTGGTGGATGCCATGAGTGTGCCGCCGGGCAGCGCCTCGGCCTTGTTGGTGGTGCCGGTGGCCTTGTTGCTGGCCTATGGTGCGCTGCGCTTTTCCACCAGTTTGTTGACCGAGTTGCGCGAGTTGGTGTTTGTCAAAGCCACCGAAGGGGCCACGCGCCGCATGGCGCTGGAGGTGTTTGCCCACTTGCACAGCTTGAGTTTGCGCTTTCACCTGGAGCGCCAAACCGGCGGCATGACGCGCGACATTGAGCGCGGCACGCGCGGCGTGCAGTCCTTGATTGCGTATTCGCTCTACAGCATTTTGCCCACCTTGATTGAGATGGCCTTGGTGTTGGCTTTGCTGGGCACGCGTTTTGAGCTGTGGTATGTCTGGGTCACGCTGGCGGCCTTGGCGGCTTACATCTTTTTCACCGTGCGCGTGACCGAATGGCGGGCCCAGTTGCGGCGCGAGATGAACGCCATCGAGTCCCGCAGCCAAACCCAGGCGGTGGACGCGCTGCTCAATTACGAAACCGTCAAGTACTTTGGCAACGAGGCCTGGGAGACGCGCCGCTACAACGAGAGTTTGTTGCGCTTGCGCGGTGTGCGCATCAAAAGCCAGCGCACCTTGTCGCTGCTCAACATGGGGCAGCAACTCATCATCGCCATGGCTTTGGTGGCCGTGCTTTGGCGCGCCACCCAAGGCGTGACCACGGGCAGCTTGACCTTGGGCGATTTGGTGATGGTCAACGCCTTCATGATTCAGCTCTACATCCCGCTGGGTTTTTTGGGCACCATTTACCGCGAGATCAAACAAAGCCTGACCGATGTGGAGCGCATGTTCAGCTTGTTGGAAAAAAACCGCGAGATTGATGACGCGCCGCAGGCACCAGCGCTGCGCTTGGACGGCCCGCCCACGGTGCGCTTTGAGCATGTGCGCTTTGCCTACGAGCCGGGGCGCGAGATTTTGCACGGCATCAGTTTGGAAATCCCGGCCGGGAAAACGGTGGCGGTGGTGGGGCCGTCGGGCTCGGGAAAATCCACCTTGGCGCGTTTGCTTTACCGCTTTTATGACGTTGGCGTCAGCGATGTCAACAAGACCAGTGACAGATCCAGTGACCACACCCTTGACCGTGATGCACACGGCCGCATCACCTTCAACGGCCAAGACATACGTGATGTGACGCAAGCGAGTTTGCGCCAAGCCATTGGCATCGTGCCGCAAGACACGGTGTTGTTCAACGACAGCATTGAATACAACATCCGCTACGGCCAACCCAGCGCCGACCGCGAAGCCGTGGCGGCGGCGGCCCAGGCCGCGCACATTCACGACTTCATCAGTGGCTTGCCGCAAGCTTATGCCACCACCGTGGGCGAGCGAGGGCTCAAACTCTCGGGCGGCGAAAAGCAACGCGTGGCCATTGCCCGCACCTTGCTGAAAAACCCGCCGGTGTTGATTTTTGATGAAGCCACTTCGGCGCTGGATTCGGGCAATGAGCGCGCCATTCAAGCCGAGCTCAAAACCGTGGCCCGTGGCAAAACCACGCTGGTGATTGCCCACCGTTTGTCCACCGTGGTAGACGCGCACGAAATTGTGGTGTTGGAGCACGGCCACGTGGTCGAGCGCGGCAACCACGCCGCCTTGCTGGCACGCCAAGGGGTGTATGCGCGCATGTGGGCGCTGCAACAACAAAGTGGTGAGGGCGGCCGTGATTCGGCCAGCGCCTCAAACCCTGTCTTAACCAAAGCATCCTAGATCCGGCAGTTGGACGCGCCTGATGGTGCCGTGCTGGGCGTGCCAGGCAAGGCGCGCCGACGCTGCGGGCTCTTGCCCGCAAGGAGAAGAAACGCCGCATGGCGCGCCCAGCGCGGTGCCAGCGGGTGCGTAGCGCTGTCATCCAAAAAAGTGAACATCAACAACGAGGCCAAGTCCAATGTTCATGGGGCTCTCAGGGCGGAAAGAAGCGGTCAACTGCCGGATCTAGGATAATTGCCGCCATGGAAACCAAGTGGCTTGAAGATTTTGTCAGTCTGGCGCAGACGCACAGTTTTAGCCGCTCGGCCCAGCTGCGGCATGGTGACGCAGCCGGCGTTTTCGCGCCGCATACAGTCGCTAGAGGCGTGGGCCGGTACCGACTTGGTGGACCGCAGCGCCTACCCCACGCGCCTGACCCCGGCGGGCCAAACCTTGCACGAGCAAGCGCTGGAGATTTTGCAAACCCTGCAAGCGACCCGGGGCCATGTTGCGCGACCACACGGCGGCGCAGCAAGACGTGGTGGAGTTTGCCGTGCCGCACACCTTGGCGTTTGCATTTTTCCCCGCGTGGTTGCTGGGCTTGCGGCCCACCTGCGGCACCATCAAAAGCCGTTTGATGGCGCTGAATGTGCACGACGCGGTGTTGCGTTTGGTCGAAGGCAGTTGTGATTTGCTGCTGGTCTACCACCACGACTCGCAGCCCATACGCCTGGACAGCGACCGCTACGACATGTTGCCGCTGAGCACCGAGATTTTGTCGCCTTACGCCAAATCCGATACCAAGGGACAAGCCTTGTACGCCTTGCCCGGCCAGCCGCAGCAGCCGCTGCCGTATTTGGGCTATGCGCCCGGGGCTTATTTGGGCCGGGTGGTGGAGTGGATGCTCAAACACAACGGCCACGCCGCCCATTTGGAGCGGGTGTATGAAACCGACATGGCCGAAGGCCTCAAAGCCATGGCCTTGGAAGGCCACGGCATTGCGTTTTTTGCCCTCCAGCGCGGTGCAGCGCGAAGTGCAAGCGGGCAAACTGGTCAAGGCCGGCGCGGGCTTGGACGTGAACTTGGACATTCGCCTCTACCGCCAGCGCACCGCCCCCGGCAAAGGCAAGCGTGCCGTGGCGCGGTTTTGGGATGATTTGCAACGCACCATCAAACGCCCTGAAGCGCCCTAAACACCCTGAAGGGCAGGCCGCAAACTGTTGAGAGACCCGAAAGATATTGTCATGAATGAAATCACCTTAACCCGCCCCGATGATTGGCACGTGCACGTGCGCGATGGCGCCACCTTAAACACTGTGGTGCCGCATGTGGCGGCGCAGTTTGGCCGCGCCCTCATCATGCCCAACCTGAAAACCGCCGGTGACCACGGCGGCGGCGGCGCTGGCTTACCGCGACCGCATACGTGCGGCCACGCCCGAAGGCGCGGTGTTTGAGCCGCTGATGTCGCTGTACTTGACCAACAACTTGCCGCCAGACGAAATCGTGCGCGCGCAAGCCGCAGGCGTGGTGGCGTGCAAGCTCTACCCCGCTGGGGCCACCACCAACAGCGACGCTGGCGTCAGCGATGTGAAAAAAATCTACCCCACGCTAGAAGCCATGCAGCGCGCCGGGGTGTTGCTGTTGGTGCATGGTGAAGTGACCGACCCGGCGGTGGATGTGTTTGACCGCGAAGCCGTGTTCATAGACCAACACCTGATACCGCTGCGGCGCGATTTCCCCGAGCTCAAAATTGTGCTGGAACACATCACCACGCGCGAAGCCGCGCACTACGTGCAAAGCGCCGGGCCCAGTGTGGCGGCCACCGTGACGGCCCACCATTTGCTCTACAACCGCAACGCCATTTTTACCGGCGGCATACGCCCGCATTACTACTGCTTGCCCGTGCTCAAACGCGAAGTGCACCGGCAAGCCTTGGTGGCCGCCGTCACCAGCGGCAGCCCGCAGTTTTTTCTGGGCACCGACAGCGCCCCGCACCCGGCTCACTTGAAAGAACACGCCAGCGGTTGCGCGGGTTGTTACACCTCACACGCGGCGCTGGAGTTGTACGCCGAGGCGTTTGAGCAAGCCGGTGCTTTGGACAAGTTGGAAGGTTTTGCCAGCTTTTTTGGCGCCGACTTTTATGGCTTGCCACGTTCTAGCGAGCGCGTGACGCTGCGGCGCGAAACCTGGACCCCGCCCGAGTCGTTTGCCTTGGGCGAAGCCGCGCTCAAACCGCTGCGCAGCGGTGAGGCTTTGGCCTGGCGTTTGCTGGGCCGCCATTGACAACACCTTGAGCGTGCCCGACATCGATTGGCACCCGTCGTGGTGGGACGGCTGGCGTTGCCACGGCCAGCGTGTGCAGCAGCGCTGGCAAGCCGGGCTGCCCGTGCGCGAGGCTTTGTCGCCCACCTGCAGCCCTACCGGCAACTGTGAATGTGCCCCGTTTTGTGGCGCAAAGTGCGCTGCCGGCAACCCAAGCTTACGAGCGCTTTATTTTTGAAACCCACAGCGTGCCCACGCGCGACAACGTGCACGACTTTTTCAACGGTTTGTGCTGGTGGCGTTTTACCCAAAGCAAACACGCGCTCAACCGTTTGCAAGCGGCCGAGATTGCCCGCCACGGCGTGGGCGCCACACGCGGGCCGGTGCGCGATGGCTTGACCTTGTTCGATGAAAACGCTGCCTTGCTGCAAGCGCCCCCGGCCTTGTGGCAAGCCTTGCTGGCGCGCAATTGGCGGCGCTTGTTTTTGGACTTGCGCCCGCTGTGGGCGCAGGCGCGCTTGGTGTTGTTTGGCCCACGCTTTGTTGGAAAAACTGGTGACGCCTTACAAATCCATCACCGCCCATGTGTATGTGCAACCCGTGCCACCGGCCTTGGTGGGTGATGCCGCGTGGGACGCGTGGCTGGCCGGCCGCTTACAAACCACGCACTGGGCCAGCAAGCCGTTTACCCCGTTGCCCGTGTTGGGTGTGCCCGGTTGGTGGGCGGCCAACGAAGCGGCCGATTTTTATGACGATGCTGCGGTTTTTCGACCCCCACGCCGTTGATAGGGGTCATTAGGGGGCGCTTGAATTTTCGCCAGCCGTCTCCATTATTATTCAGCCTCCCCAAAACCATTGAGCTGGGGAAGCCGTGATCGCCCCCGCCGCTCATGCCCTGATCCACCTGGAGAACCCCGATGAAACGCATTGTGTTGTTTGTTTTGACCAACTTGGCCGTCATGGCCGTGCTGCTGATCACCACGCGGCTGCTGGGGGTGGACCGTTTTCTCACCGCCAACGGCTTGAATGTGACGGCACTGGCCGGGTTTTCGTTGGTGATTGGCTTTGGCGGTGCGTTCATCTCTTTGCTCATGAGCAAGTGGATGGCCAAAATGAGTACCGGTGCAAAAGTCATCACCCAGCCCAGCAACGCGGATGAAGCCTGGATTGTGCAAACGGTGCAGAAGTTTGCCGACAAAGCCGGCATTGGCATGCCCGAAGTGGCCATTTACGACGGCGCGCCCAATGCCTTTGCCACCGGCGCGTTTAAAAATTCGGCCTTGGTGGCCGTCTCCACCGGCTTGTTGCAAAGCATGACGCGTGAAGAAGTGGAAGCCGTGATTGGCCACGAAGTGGCCCACGTGGCCAACGGCGACATGGTGACCATGACGCTGATTCAAGGCGTGATGAACACCTTTGTGGTGTTCTTGAGCCGCGTCATTGGCTACGCCGTGGACAGCTTCTTGCGCCGCAACGACAGCGAAAGCAGCGGCCCCGGCATAGGCTACATGATCACCACCATTGTGATGGACATTTTGCTCGGCTTCGTCGCCGCCATCGTCGTGGCCTGGTTCAGCCGCCAACGCGAATTCCGCGCCGACGCTGGCGCTGCCGATTTGATGGGCCGCAAACAACCCATGATCAACGCCTTGCAACGCTTGGGCGGCTTAACCCCGGGTGAATTGCCCAAAACCATGCAAGCCATGGGCATTGCCGGTGGCCTGGGCAAGTTGTTCAGCACCCACCCACCGATTGAAGAGCGCATTGCCGCGTTGCAAAAATAATTTCAACGCCTGTGCATTGGCGCTGGGTCTTGGGTGACTGAGCGCACAACAAAAAACGGGTTTAACCCACCACCGCCGACTGGGACTGCGCCTCAGCGCGTATCCAAGCCGCAGCTTTTTCGGCCATCATCAAGGTGGGGCTGTTGGTGTTGCCGCTGGTGATGCGGGGCATGGCGCCGGCGTCCACCACGCGCAAGCCTTGGATGCGGCCACCGCGGCCATCGCGCACGCGCAAGCGGCTGTCGAGCACGGCGTGTGGGTCGTTGTCGGCGCCCATGGCGGTGGTGCCCACGGGGTGGAAGATGGTGGTGGCGATGTCGCCGGCCAAGCGCGCCAATTCTTCGTCGCTTTGGAATTGTGTGCCAGGTTTGTATTCGACGGGCTTGTAAGGCGCCAGCGCGGGTTGGGCCACGATGCGGCGGGTCACGCGCAGCGAGTCGGCGGCGACGCGGCGGTCGGCGTCGGTGGACAAGTAGTTGGGTGTTATCGCGGGGGCGTCTTCAAAGTTGGAGCTGCGCAAGCGGACGCTGCCGCGGCTGGTGGGGTTTAAGTTGCACACGCTGGCGGTAAAGGCCGAGAAGGTGTGCAAGGGTTCACCAAAAGCGTCCAGCGACAAGGGTTGCACATGGTATTGAATGTTGGGCCAAGGCTGATCAGGATCGCTGCGGGTGAAGGCGCCCAGTTGCGACGGGGCCATGCTCATGGGCCCGCTGCGTGAGAGCAGGTATTGCAGGCCTATGCGGGCTTTGCCCAGCAGTGATGAAGCTTGCACGTTGAGCGTGGCCGCGCCTTGCATTTTTGAAGACGGCGCGGATTTGCAAATGGTCTTGTAAATTGGCACCGACACCGGGCAAGTCCACCGCCGGGGTGATGCCGTGTTGTTGCAGCAGCGCTGCGGGGCCAATGCCAGAGAGCTGCAAAATCTGCGGCGAGCCTATGGCGCCGGCGCACACCACCACTTCGCGCGCGGCGTGGGCGGTCACCATTTCACCGTTTTTGCTCACCACCACGCCGCTGCAGCGCTGGCGGCCATCGGGCTGGGTTTGTAACACCAGGCGCGCCACTTGGCTGCGGCTCCACAAGGTGAAGTTGGGGCGGCTCATGCAGGTGGGGCGCAAAAAGGCTTTGGCGGTGTTCCAGCGCCAGCCGCTTTTTTGGTTGACTTCAAAGTAGCCCACGCCTTCGTTGTTGCCGTGGTTGAAGTCGTTGCTGTGCGGTATGCCCGCTTGCTGCGCGGCTTGCGCAAAAGCGTCCAAGATGTCCCAGCGCAGGCGTTGTTTTTCTACCCGCCATTCACCACCAGCACCGTGCATGGCGCTGGCACCCCGGTAGTGGTCTTCGTGTTGTTTAAAAAACCGGCAACACGTGGTCCCACTTCCAGGCGTCGTCGCCCGTGATGCTGGCCCAGCCGTCGTAGTCACGCGCTTGGCCGCGCATGTAAATCATGCCGTTGATGCTGGAGCTGCCGCCCAGCGTTTTGCCGCGTGGGTATTTGAGCGTGCGGCCGTTGAGGCCGGGGTCGGGCTGGGTTTGAAACAACCAGTCGGTGCGCGGGTTGCCAATGCAATACAAATAACCCACGGGGATGTGTATCCAGTGGTAGTTGTCGGGGCCGCCGGCTTCAATCAGCAGCACGCGTTTGTCGCTGTCGGCGGACAAGCGGTTGGCCATGAGGGCGCCCGCTGTGCCAGCGCCAATCACGATGTAGTCAAAAGTGGTGTCGGACATAAGAAAAACTGCGTTTCAGTGATCATCAACGGCGGCAGTTTGCGCCGGTTTGCCGTTCAGCGCCAATGAGTTTTGTGCAAATCGCGATATAAACCGTGCAAATATGGACAGCAAATCCTTGGACTTACAAACCTTGCGGGCGTTTGCGGCGGTGGCACGCGAAGGCAGTGTCTCGCGCGCGGCCGAGCGGCTGCACCGCTCCCAGCCGGCCATCAGCTTGCAACTCAAACGCTTGGCCGAGGCCACAGGGCTTGAGTTGTTTCAGCGCACGCCGCACGGCATGGTGCTCAGCGTTGATGGCGCGGCGCTACTGCCGGTGGCCGAGCGGGCTTTGGCCGCAGCGGATGATTTTGCCCGCGCGTCGGTGCGCCGCCACGGCACGCTGCGGGGCACGCTGCGCATTGGCACCATTTTGGATCCGGCTTTCATTCGCTTGGGCGCTTGGTTGGGCCAGTTGATTGAGGCCGCGCCCGAGTTGGACACCGAATTGCGCCACGGCATCAGCGGCAGCGTGCTGACCCAGTTGCAGCAAGAAAGCTTGGACGGGTGCTTTTATTTAAGCCCCAGCTTGACCACCACCTTGGCTTTGCAACCGGCGTTGGCCGCGCGCAGCCTGACCTTGTTTGACTACCGCGTGGTGGCACCGGCCGGCTGGGGGCCTCAAGTTTTGGGGCGCGATTGGGCCGATTTGGCGCGCCTGCCGTGGGTGGCCACACCGGCAGCGTCGGTACACCACCGCTTGTTGCAAAGCGTGTTTGAACCCTTGGGCGTGACACCGCGCCGCGCTGCATTGGTGGATCAAGAAGCGTCCATGCTGGACTTGATCAAATCCGGCGTGGGCTTGAGCCTGGTGCGCGATGCCACCGCCATACGCGAGAGCCAAAGCTGTGGCCTGGTGGTGGCCGACAAGGTGCGCCTTCCGTGTGAGCTGCAATGGGTGTGCCTGGCCCAACGCCAGCAAGAAGCGCCCATTGCCGCCGCTTGGCAGGCTTTGCAAGCGGTTTGGGGCGAGGTGGACAGCAGCATGCCTTAGCCCGCACGGCTAGCAAGATCAATAGCACCAACCGCCATAACCGCCTTCACCTTCAATATGTCGTGCACTGTCTGGTCTGTTCTATGATCAATGTGGCAAAAAACTGCAGAACAAGTGAGACACCGAGATGGCTGATCTGTTAACCCAACATCTAAAAATCAAATCAGAGGGCCATTCGGCGCTTCAGTCTCTGTTCAGCCAATGGGATTTTGACCGCAAGTTAATCCCCAAGGCCTTGCAAACGGTCGGTAGTCTTTTTCCGCACTACAGCAGGCACGATGAGTCGCATAGTCGGCAAATTCTGGTCAATATTGAACGCCTGCTGGGTGACAACCTAGAGTTACTGACAGCCACGGACACTTGGCTGTTGTTGGAGGCCGCCTATTGGCACGATATTGGCATGGTTGTTCCACAGCGCGATTTTGCAGCCGCACTGTCAGATTCGGAGTTTGCTGGGTTTCTGCAATTCTTCGTGGAGCGGCCTGAGCATGAGTTGCATGCCATAGCCATGGCCCTCAAGGCGAAACCCGGGTCAGTTCAGATTTTTTTCGGCGGTGCGCCTTTGGATGCCGTCACACGGTTTCGTGAGCTGATGGCCGAATGGTTTCGTAAAAAGCACCCGGCTCGGGCAGAACAGATTGTGCACACCCCCCCAGCCACAGCGCAGGAATCAGTTCGCCACGAACCGAATTGATCCCTGCTCGGCTCTTTGGTATTTTGGGCCGGATTTGTCGTATGCACGGCGAATCGTTCGACACGCTTATGGGAGCGGATGGTCTGCCATTTCGCGAAGCCGGTATGGCGCGTGATGACTGCCACCCACGGTTCGTGGCGTGCTTGCTACGACTCGGAGATTTGCTTGATCTTGACGACAACCGGTTTTGCCCCGTGATGCAAGGCATTGCCGGCGAGAATCGCCCTGCCTTGAGCAAAGCGCATGAGGACAAGCACGCAGCGATTCGGCACCTTCGGCTTGACCAGGAACGGATTTCGGTCGAAGCAGAGTGCCAAACCGTGGAGGGTTATTTGGAAGCCTTTCGATGGTTGGGTTGGCTCCAAGCTGAAATCCAGGCCCAGATGTCCCACTGGCGTGACATCGTGCCCAGCCGGGAGCTGGGGTTGTTGCCGATGTTGGGCCCGGTTTCGGTTCGACTCGCCGGCAATCTAAAAATTCTCAAAAATGGCGAACGACCTTCTTTCACGTTGGATACGCATCAAGCCATTAAATTGTTGCAGGGTGAAAACCTCTACGAAAATGAGTACACCTGCATTCGGGAGCTGCTTCAGAATGCCGTAGATGCCACCTTGCTGAAAATTTGGATGCTCCACCGAGAGAAGCTCGATGATGACTGCTGGAAGTCCCCAGACAACGCGGCGGTGCAGAAGCTTTTTGAGAGCGAACCGATTCATGTTGAACTGACCGAGACCGAGATTGAGTCCGTGGGTGACGCCCACAGCGCTGACAAAAAATCGCGCTGGACCTTGACCATTCGAGACACAGGCACCGGCATCAGTTTGGACGATTTTCAATACATGCTTCGGATTGGCGGATCTCAACACAATACGGCCCGTCGACGAATGATCGATAGCATGCCGGAGTGGATGAAACCATCTGGTACTTTTGGTATTGGTTTTCAAAGCATTTTTATGCTTTGTGACCAAGTTTCACTGCGAACCAAAAACCTGATCTCGAATGACATTTTCGACGTGAAGATGTTCAGCCCGACGGGTGACCACGAGGGATTGGTGGGTCTTGCATCAGCTTGACCATGACGCGTCGGAGCCGGGTGGAACGACCATCAGACTCAGCTTTGAGCGAGAGAGGTTCCCGAGTCGCTGGTCGTTGCCTTATTTTGATGATGGTTCGATCGAGTTCAGGCTGTTCAACTCGTTTGATCCAATTTTGGATGATCACTTTCCTTTGGTGGCCGCTCAGTTGGCCGATCAGGTTAGCGTGTTTGGTCAAAACGCGATGATTTCCATCCAGGGGACATTGAAAACGCTTTCTGGTTCCTATCCCCTTCGACTGGAAGATAAACCTGAGTGGTTGGCCGACCCAATGGTCAACCCTTGGCGCTTCGTCAGGACGAAGGATGCCGAAGCAGTGAGGATCCGCTATTTCCCTCAAACTAGCAGACATACCTTCGGGGTGCTTAAGACTTTCTACCGGGGCCAGGCGTTTGAAGCGCGAAGTAATAATTTTCCGAATGTGACGATTGAAATCGATTTGTTGTCTGGCTCGGCGGGAGGCTGGCTCAACTTCAGTCGGGATAAAGTCTCGACGACTGCTAAAGAAAAGCTGAAAGCCACGGTGTTGACGAGCCTGGAAGCGGCGGTGCGCGAGGATCTTTTGGCACGGAAGAAGGGGGAGCTGCCCTGGGTGCTTCAAGAGGAGCGGCTGCCTGCAGCGTCTTATTTTCTTAAGTCGATGGCGCAGCAGTTTGGTGGTGCTTGGCATCAGCTTGCAGAGTGTTTGGGCGATGCGTGGCTTGATGTTGCATGGAGCATAGAGGGGGACAGACTCAGAGCCTTATTTGAGCGGGACGACTGGGTCGTGGGGCAGCAGGGATTATCCAAGGATGGGTTCGAAGATTTACCCGAGGGTCCGTGCGATGTGGTGATCGAGGAGCATTCGAACTTCAAGTTGGCTATGGCGGCTTCCGAGTGGCTGAAACGCTCCAACAAGTCGTTGCAAATTTTGGGCAATGTTGGAGTCCTTGATCGGTCGAATACATGGGTCGGGCCCGTGCGTGAACAAGATCGGTTGGTACGAAGGCAAACCATGAATCGATTGCTTCGTCAGCGCATTCGATTCGCAAGTGAACCGGTGCCTCGGTATGACCGGGCGGCTTTTGCTACCGCACTTGCTGATATGGTTGGCAGTGCGCATGGCAATCAGCGGGCCATGTCGCACTTGGATAGCCCGTTTGGGGCGCTATCGCTTGCACCGAGAATCAAGTTGTACGCGCAGCATTTGTTTCCGCTGGCCGCTGGTAGCGATGCATGTGTGTTGCTTCCCTTTTTGTTTCGAGGGACAGTGCGTGAGAATCAGACGAAGGTTACAGCGACGCCCGAGCAACTCGAGCGTCTATGCGTCTGGGTGCAGCCTCGATTGCGGCAACCTGTTGAGCTCAGCGAGATCAGGCGGCTGTACGAAGAATTGATTGTTTGGATAGACGATGAGGTCATGAGGCCAACGATCTTCGCGGAGACATGGCGTTCGGCCCGGGGCTTGTCGACGTGAGTGTTCCCTTGCGAGGCGCGATAGCCAGACTTGTAGTTGATCGGGTTTGCATTCTGTGGAGCCACCATCGGTGTGTTCGACCCAACGCCAGTGATGAAACCTGCGGGTGAGTCGGGCTTACTCGACCCCGATCTGTGATCAAGCCTCGGTGGTGGGCAAACGGTTGTCGGTGGCGGTGCGGCCAATGAGCAAACGAAATGGCAGCAACATAAAAACGCCGACGATCAATTTAACGGCCAAGTCGCCCACGGCCCAGGTGATCCACGGGCCTTCGGTGCCGGCAAAACCTATGCTCCAAAAAATCACGCTGTCTAAGGTAGCGGCCACCAAGGTGGCGATCAAGGGCGCGCGCCACCAGGTGCTGCGGCGCAAGCGGTCAAAAATACTGATGTCCAGCAGTTGTGACGCCAAAAACGCGGTGCCTGAGGCCAGCGCAATGCGCATGGGGGCCAACCACAGTGACAACACAACGGCCACGGCAAAACCCGCGCAGGCGATTTGGCGCGCCGGTGTGGGCCCAAAGCGGCGGTTGACCACATCGCTGACCAAGTAAGCAAAAGGGTAAGAGAAAGCGCCCCAGGTCAACCAGTCGTTGATGGCGTAGTTGACCAAGATGTTGGAGGCAATCACCACCACCGCCATGGCGGCAATGGCGGTGAGGAAGTAACCCATGGAGGGGATGGAGAGGCTGTTGGTGGG
>JASJYW010000027.1:55800806-55843147 GCA_030386875.1 Morinoia aosen
CACCAGCCAAGCGTTTAAAGCTTGGGGTGCCAAAGACAAAGGTTTTGTGCTGGTAGACACCGGCTCGGCCGCGGGCTTGGATGGTTCCATTGCCAAAGCTTACGAGCGCAAGCAAGGCTGGCTGGGTTACTACTGGGGCCCGACCGCGATTTTGGGCAAATACGCCATGGTGAAGTTGGACGCTGGCGTGCCGGTGGACAAAGCCGCTTACGACAACTGCAACACCGTGGCCACGTGTGCCGACCCGGTGAAAACCGATTGGGCACCGGCTGAAGTGCAAACCGTGGTGACCGACGAGTTCAAAAAACGCGCCGGCCCGGTCAATGACTACCTGGGTCAACGCGCTTGGGGCAACGACACCGTTAATGCTTTGCTGGCCTGGATGACCGACAACCAAGCCAATGGCGAAGACGCGGCCCGCTACTTCCTGAAAAAACCAGCCCGAGGTGTGGCAAGCGTGGGTCACACCTGAAGTGGCGGCCAAAGTTAAGGCGGCGCTGTAAGCATGGAGTGGCTGTACGAGTTTCCATCGTTGGCCGAGGAGCGCCTGCGGGCGCTGCGCTTGTTCATTGATGGCGAGTTTCGTGTCTTCACCCGTGCCTATGGCGAATTGCTGGAGCACTTGTTTGAGCCGCTGCGGCAATTCTTGCTGGCCTCTGAGCGTTTGATGACTTCGTCGCCCTGGCCCTTGGTGGTGGCGGTAATTGGTTTGATCGCCTGGCTGGCCAGCCGCTCGTGGAAGATTGCTGTGAGCTCCATGGTCGCTTTGCTGGCGGTGGGCTTCTTTGGCATGTGGGAAGACACCATGAAGACCATCTCCATGATCTTCGTGTGCACGGTGGTCTCCATTGTGGTGGGTCTGCCGGTGGGGGTGCTCATGAGCCGCTCCGACCGCGTGCGCCGCGTGGTCACGCCGCTGCTGGACATCATGCAAACCATGCCCAGTTTTGTTTACCTCATCCCGGTGGTGATGTTGCTGGGCATTGGCCGCGTGCCGGGGGTGATTGCGGTGGTGATTTACGCCATTCCGCCCATTATTCGTTTTACGGATTTGGGCATACGCATGGTCAGTAAAAGACATGTTGGAAGCGGCGGACGCCTTTGGTTCATCGGCCTGGCAAAAGCTGCGCCAAGTGCAGTTGCCCATGGCGCTGCCCACCATCATGGGTGGGGTTAACCAAACCATTATGTTGGCGCTGTCCATGGTGGTGATTGCCTCCATGATTGGGGTGCAAGGCTTGGGCCAACCGGTGTTGCGTGCCATTACCAATCAATACTTCGCCATGGGCTTGCTCAACGGGCTGGCGATTGTGGTGATTGCCATTGTGTTTGACCGTGTCTCGCAAGCCTACGGCAAGCGACTGCAGAAAAAACCAAGGGGGCACCCATGACTGATTCGGTAGGCGTTCGCATAGAAGGTTTGTACAAAATCTTCGGCACCCACCCCGAGCGTTATTTGCCTCAGGTGTTGGCCGGCATGGGCAAAAACGAGTTGCTTGAGCAAGGCCATGTGCTGGGTTTGCGCAACATCAACTTGGAAATGCCAGCGGGTCAAATTCAAGTGGTGATGGGTTTGTCAGGCTCGGGCAAGAGCACGCTGATTCGCCACATCAATCGCTTGATAGACCCCACCGCTGGCACCGTGACCGTGGGCAGTGACGATGTAACGGCCATGGACTTGAAGCAATTGCGGCGGTTTCGCCGTGAGCGCACGGCCATGGTGTTTCAAAAGTTTGCGCTGTTTCCGCACTACACCGTGTTGGAAAACACCGAATACGGTTTGCAAAGCCAAGGCATTGGGCGTAAAGCAACGGCGCGAAAGCGCCATGCGCTGGATTGAACGTGTGGGCTTGCGTGGTTACGAGGACAACTTCCCCAACCAACTCTCTGGCGGCATGCAGCAGCGCGTGGGCTTGGCCCGGGCACTGACCAATGACGCGCCGGTGTTGTTGATGGACGAGGCGTTCTCGGCGCTGGACCCGCTCATTCGCAGCGACATGCAGTCCATCTTGCTGGACTTGCAGCAAGAAATTGGCAAAACCATTGTCTTTATCACCCACGATTTGGACGAGGCCTTGCGCCTGGGCGACCGCATTGCCATCTTGCGCGACGGTGAAGTGGTGCAGCAAGGCACCGGCCAGCAAATCGTGCTCAAGCCGGCCGATGACTACATCACCAGTTTTGTGCGCGACGTCAACCGAGGCCGCGTGATCCGCTGCCGCACCTTGATGGTGCCGGGCGAATTGCCCAACGCGCCCAGTGTGGACGCCAGCTTGGTGATTGAAGAGGCTGCGCGCCTGCTCAGCGCCGAAGGCCAGGAAGCGGCCAACGTGGTCAACGCCAAAGGCAAAGTGCTGGGCACGGTGAGCATGAGCGACATCATTGGTGCCATGGTGCCGCCGCGCGATGACGAAGAAGTCTCAGCGGTGTCGCTGGCTCAAACACCCCAGCCAGCGCCACAACCCACGCCAGAGCAAGCGCCGCAGTCAACGTCAGCCCCAACGTGATGCGGTGTGCAAGACCAAAACCTATGGGTTTGAGGTTTTGCTTGCGCTGGAACGGCCTTTTGGCATTCGGTATCGAATGGTGAAAGGCCGTTTTTTTTGGGCCGTGATATCCGCATGGCGGACGGCGTGCGTGGAGTGCAAGCTGTGTTTTCGGGGGCTGGTGGCGGCTGGCCCAGGCTTGCCTACAATGGCAGATTCACAGGCGCGGCCAGCGCCGCCACTTTCTCGTTTTTTTCAGTCAACCGCAGGTTTAGTGATGAGCATCAAAAGCGACCAATGGATACGCCGCATGGCGCAGCAGCACGGCATGATTGAGCCGTTTGAACCCGGGCAAGTGCGTGAGGCCAATGGCCGCAAACTCATCAGCTACGGCACCAGCAGCTACGGCTACGACATACGCTGCGCGCGCGAATTTAAGGTGTTCACCAACATCCACAGCACGGTGGTGGATCCAAAAAATTTCGACGAAAAAAGTTTTGTTGATATTGAGGCCGATGTGTGCATCATCCCGCCCAACAGTTTTGCCCTGGCCCGCACGGTGGAGTACTTCCGCATCCCGCGCAATGTGCTGACCATTTGTTTGGGCAAAAGCACGTATGCGCGCTGCGGCATCATCGTCAACGTCACGCCGTTTGAGCCCGAGTGGGAAGGTTATGTGACGCTGGAGTTTTCCAACACCACACCGCTACCCGCCAAAATTTATGCGGGCGAAGGCTGCGCGCAAGTGTTGTTTTTTGAAAGCGACGAAGTGTGTGAGACCAGCTACAAAGACCGCAACGGCAAATACCAAGGGCAGCAAGGCGTGACGCTGCCCAAAGCGTAGGCGAAGAACGTTGGGGCGAGTAGGGCTGGCTGTGATGGCGCTTAAAAAATCGTCACGCGCCCCAACCAGATGTCTTTGTACATCACCCAGTCGCCCATGAAGCTGTAGAGCGGGCGCTTAAAAGACGCGGGGCGGTTTTTTTCAAACACAAAATGCCCCACCCACGCAAAACCATAACCACACAACACGGCCACCAACAGCCACAGGGCTTGGGTCGTGAAAAACGGCGGTGGCTGCGCACACCAAGCCCAGCGTTGAGCCCGCAAAGTGCAAGCGGCGGCAGGTCTTGTTGCTGTGTTCGCTGAGGTAAAACGGGTAAAACTGGGCAAAGCTGTTGAAGCTGCGGGGATCGACGGCGGCGGTGTTTGCGCCGGTGGCTGTGGTGGTGTTCATGGAGGTGTCTCCGGATTTTTTGTCGGTGTATGGCAGTTTTAAAGTGTAGCGCGCTGCCCGGCGGTGAACGGTACGGGCGACTGTCGGTGGCGTGGGGCCACGTAATCCCCGTAACATCGCCGTAACAGAAGGGCCTGCTTGTCGGCTATATTGCGGCTATCGATAAAAGGCCGCTTGGGCGGATTGTGTGACGTGAGGAGGCAAGATGAAAGTCAGTGATATTTTGCGTGTCAAAGGCAGCACGCTGTTTACCACCACCCCGGATGAGGCTTTGTCTCAGGCCTTGAACGTGATGTCAGAAAAAGACATTGGCTCATTGGTGGTGATGGAGCGCGGCAACTTGGTGGGCATGTTGACCTTTCGTGAAGTCATACAAGCCGTGGTCAAAAACGGCGGCAGCGTGGGCAATGCCTTGGTGCAAGACGCCATGGACAAGGCCCCCATGACGTGCGCGCTGGACACCGAATTGGATGAAGTGCGGCGCATGATTTTGGAGCGCCACGCACGCTACATGCCGGTGATGGACGGCAAAGTGTTGATGGGCGTGATCAGCTTCTACGACGTGGCCAAAGCCGTGGTGGACAGCCAAAACTTTGAGAACCAAATGCTCAAAGCCTACATACGCGACTGGCCCGGTGAGGACCAAGCGGCCGAACAAAAAACCTAAAACCTAAAACTCACAACCCCATGCCAGGGAGCGCGCAATGAGTCTTGATCTGTGGCTGGCCTTTGTGGCTGCGGCCAGCGTTTTGCTGTTGTTGCCGGGGCCGACCATTTTGACGGTGATCAGTTACTCCATCTCCCATGGCCGCCGCGCCAATGTGCCCTTGGTGGCCGCCGTGGCTTTGGGTGACTCCACGGCGCTGGCCTTGTCGCTGTTGGGTTTGGGCACGCTGCTGGCGGCATCGGCCTGGTGGTTCACCGTGGTCAAGTGGGTGGGCGGTTTGTATTTGTTGTACTTGGGGCTGCAACTGCTGCGCCAAGGCGTGGGCGGTGGTGATGCGCCGGTGGCGGTTGAGCAACCGGGCGTTTTGGATTCGCGCTGGCGGTTGTTTGTCAACACCTATGTGGTGACCGCGCTCAACCCCAAAGGCATTGTTTTTTTCGTCGCCTTTTTGCCGCAGTTCATCAGCCCGGCGCAAGCGGTGGCGCCGCAGTTGTGGGTGTTGGCTTGCACGTTTGTGGTGTTGGCTGCGGTGAATGCCTCCTTGTATGCGGTGTTTGCCTCGGCGGCGCGCCGGGCTTTGGCGTCGCCGCGCGCGCAGCGGCGTTTTAACCTGGTGGGCGGCAGGCCTCATCAGCGCTGCCGGTGTCTGGGCTTTGTTGGCCAAGCGGCCGCAATAGCGGGCATCAAGCGCCAGCGGCGTTCCCAAACCAAACTGGGCCGCGCCTCTGGGATAATCGCGCCGCATGAGCGGTAACACTTTAGGCAATCTCTTCGCAGTCACCAATTTTGGTGAATCCCACGGCCCGGCCATTGGCTGCGTGATAGACGGCTGCCCGCCGGGTATGGCGCTTTCTGAAGCTGATATACAGGTGGAGCTGGACCGGCGCCGCCCCGGCACCAGCGCTTTTGTGACCCAGCGCCAAGAGGCCGATCAAGTGGAGATTTTGAGCGGCGTCTACCAAGGCCAAACCACAGGCACGCCGATTGCCTTGCTGATTCGCAACACCGATCAGCGCAGCAAAGACTATGGCGACATCGCACAAACCTTCAGGCCTGGTCATGCCGACTACACCTATTGGCACAAATACGGCGTGCGCGATCCACGTGGTGGCGGGCGCTCTTCGGCGCGTTTGACTGCGCCCACGGTGGCCGCTGGCGCGGTGGCGCGTAAATGGCTCAAAGCGCGTTATGGCACCACGTTTCGTGGGTGCATGACACAAATCGGCGAAGTGCCAATTGGCTTTGAAGCCTGGGAGTACGTGGCCCACAACCCGTTTTTTGCCCCGGTGGCCGATGTCAGCGCGTTAGAGACTTACATGAGCGCTTTGCGCAAAAGCGGCGACTCGTGCGGTGCCAAACTGCGCGTGACGGCCCAGCACATGCCGGTGGGCTTGGGTCAGCCGCTGTACGACAAGTTAGACGCCGACATTGCTTTTGTGATGATGGGTTTAAACGCCGTCAAAGGCGTGGAAATTGGCGCCGGCTTTGCCAGCGTGGCCGACAAAGGCAGCACCCATGGCGACGCCCTGAGCCCGGACGGTTTTGCCAACAACAACGCCGGCGGTGTGCTAGGCGGGCATCAGCACCGGGCAAGATTTGGAAGTGAGCCTGGCCATCAAACCCACCAGCTCTATCTTGGTGCCGCGCCAGAGCATAGACGTGGACGGGCAGGGCGTTGAAGTGATGACCAAAGGCCGCCACGACCCTTGTGTGGGCATACGCGCCACACCCATTGCCGAAGCGCTGTTGGCGCTGGTGGTGATGGAGCACGCGCTGCGCCAGCGTGCGCAATGTGGTGATGTGCGGGTGAACACGCCCGATATTGCCGCTTTGCAGCGGTAATACTGGATTGACCAACCATTTAAATACCATGCCCACGCCTTTAAAAATTGATTTTGTCTCTGATGTGGCCTGCCCGTGGTGCGCCGTGGGTTTGAGTGCTTTGGAGCAAGCCCTGGAAAACACAAGCGATGCGCTGAGCGCAACGCTGCACTTTCAGCCGTTTGAACTCAATCCCCACACGCCGCCGGGTGGGCAAGACATTGGCGAATACCTGACGCAGAAATACGGCTCAACCCCTGAGCAACAAGCCGAGATACACGCGCGCATTCGTGAGCGCGGTGCGGCCGTGGGCTTTGCCTTTAAGCCCGAAGGGCGAGGGCGCATTTACAACACGTTTGACGCTCACCGGCTGTTGTGTTGGGCCGCTGAAGTGGGGCAGGCGGGTCAGCAACACGCGCTGAAAAAAGCCTTGCTCACGGCCTACCATGGCCGGGCCGAAAGCCCCGAGTCGCACGAGGTGTTGCTGCGTTTGGTACAAGAAGTGGGCTTGGACGAGGCCGCCGCGCGTGAGGTGCTGGCCAGCGACGCTTATGCCGCTGCTGTGCGTGAGCGCGAGCAGTGGTACCAGCAAGCGGGCATACAGTCGGTGCCCGCTGTCATCATCAATGACAAGCACTTGATCTCCGGCGGCCAACCGACTGAGGTGTTTGAGCAAGCGCTGCGGCAGATTGCGGCGCAGGTTTTGAGGGGTGGACTGACCCCCATCGCTGCATTTTTTTGAACGCTGACTTCAATTGTGTTGGCGTGTAGGGCGCTGGAATGGGGCATGCTAACGACTTGTTTTGAAAGTGTTGTATGCCCCAAGCACAGACCTTATTTCCTACGTTGTTTGTTTCTCACGGCTCGCCCTTGTGGGCTTTGGAGCCGGGCGAGAGCGGCCCGGCGTTGACGCGCTGGGCCCAGGCCTTGCCAGAACAACCCCGCGCCGTGGTGATTCTGTCGCCGCATTGGATGTCGGCCGGCATAGAGGTGATGAGCCACCCACAGCCGCCCACTTGGCACGACTTTGGCGGTTTTCCCCAGCCTTTGTACCAATTGCGCTACCCCCGCGCCCGGGGCGCACCTGCTTTGGCCGCTGATGTGGTGGCGCGTTTGCAGCGCGCGGGTTTGAACGCAGAGGCCAACCCCGAGCGACCTTTGGACCACGGCGCTTGGGTGCCGTTGATGCATTTGTGGCCACAAGCCGATGTGCCGGTACTGCAAGTGTCGTTGCCCGTGGCGGCTGGCCCGGCCGAGGTTTACGCCATGGGCCAAGCGCTGAGCGGCTTGCGGGCCCAAGGCGTGCTCTTGATAGGCTCTGGCAGCATGACGCACAACTTGCGTGAATGGGCCGGCACGCGCCCGCCGCAAAACGCCAGCGCCGAGCCGTATGTGGGTGTCTTTGCGCGCTGGGTAGAGGCGGCGGTGCAGCAAGGCCAGCGTGATGGCTTGCTGGACTTACCGCACACAAGCGCCACACGCGGTGCGGGCCCACCCCAGCGACGAGCATTTTTTACCCTTGTTTTTTGCCTTGGGCGCGGCGCGCTGGGGCGATGAAGCGGTGCAAACCCAATACCTCAGCCGCGAGGTGATGTACCGCTATTTGGCCATGGATGCGCTGGCTTTAACCGCTGTTTGACCGCCGCTTGACCGCCGCCTGAACACCGCGCTTGAAGCCGTGCGGTCAGTTCATGCCTTGGTGGCGCAGCAAAGCGTCAATGCGGGGCTCGCGGCCGCGAAAGGCTTTAAACGACTCCATCGCCGGGCGGCTGCCGCCGGCTTCCAAGATGGCTTGGCGAAAGCGCAAGCCCACATCAGCGCGCACCGGGCTGCTGCCGTTGCCGCTACCGTCACTGGATGGGGCCGCCGCCTCTTCAAACGCGGCGTAGGCGTCGGCGCTTAAAACTTCGGCCCATTTGTAGCTGTAATAGCCGGCCGCGTAGCCACCGGCAAAAATGTGGCTGAAGGTGTGCGCCATGCGGTTGTAAGCCGGTGGTTTGAGCACCGCCACCTCGTCGCGCACGGCCTCCATCAAGGCCAAGATGTCGCCGCCGGGGGCCTGGTTCATGTGCAACAACAAATCAAACAGCGCAAACTCCACTTGGCGCAGCGTTTGGGAGCCGCTTTGGTAGTTTTTGGCCGCCAGCATTTTGTCAAACAAAGCGCGCGGCAGCGGCGCGCCGGTGTCCACGTGGGCGGTCATGTGTTTGAGCACGTCCCACTCCCAGCAAAAGTTTTCCATGAACTGGCTGGGCAATTCCACCGCGTCCCATTCCACCCCGCTGATGCCCGAGACATCACGCTCACTCACTTGCGTGAGCAGGTGGTGCAAGCCGTGGCCAAATTCGTGGAACAAGGTGATGACGTCGTCGTGCGTGAGCAGCGGCGGCTGGCCGCCCACGCCTTCGGCAAAGTTGCACACCAGGTGCGCCACCGGTGTTTGCAACTGGCCGTTGTCCGGGCGTTGCCAGCGGGTGCGCACGTCGTTCATCCAGGCGCCGCCTTGTTTGCCGGTGCGCGCGCCGGGGTCCAGGTAAAACTGGCCTATCAGCTGTGAGCCCCGCTCAATGCGGTAAAACGTGACCGAGGGGTGCCACACCGGCGCTTGGTCGGGCCGTATCGCCACGTCAAACAAAGTCTCAACAATGTGGAACAAGCCGGCCAACACCTTGGGCGCGGTGAAATAGGCTTTGACCTCTTGCTCGCTGAAGGCGTAGCGCGCTTCTTTGAGGTGTTCGCCAATGTAAGACCAGTCCCAGGGCTGGGGGTCGTTAATGCCCAAGTGCTCAGCGGCAAACGCACGCAAATCGGCCAGGTCTTGCTCGGCATAAGGGCGCGCTTTTTGCGCCAAGTCGCGCAAAAAAGTCAACACATGCTCGGCCGATTCGGCCATTTTGGTCTCCAGCGACAAGGCCGCGTAATGCGGGTAGCCCAGCAGCTGGGCCTCTTCTTGGCGCAGCGCCAGCAACTCGCGCATGATGGCGCTGTTGTCAAACTGAGCGGCGTCGCCATCGGCTTGATCGCTGGCGCGGGTCGCACCGCCTGCAGCTTGATCGCTGGCGCGGGTGGCACCGCCTGCAGCTTGATCGCTGGCGCGGGTGGCACCGCCTGCAGCTTGATCGCTGGCGCGGGTGGTGTATGCGCGGTACAAACGCTCACGCAGCGCCGCGTTGCGGGCAAACTGCATCACCGGAAAATAACACGGCAGCTTGAGGGTGATTTTGTGCCCGGCTTGGCCATCGGCCTCGGCGCTGGCGTGGGCTGCGGCCACCACATCGGCGGGCACGCCGTCCAATTCATCAGCGCTGGCGTAATACGCAAACGCGTCGGTGGCGTCCAAGGCGTTTTCTCTGAACTTTTGGCCCAACTCGGCTTGCCGCTCTTGCAACGCGGCAAAGCGTTTTTTGGCCTCGCCTTCTAAGGCCGCGCCGCCCAACACAAAGCCGCGCAAGGCGTTGTGGTGGGCTTGGCGTTGCTCAGGCGTGAGCGCCTCGGGCCGCATGCGCCGGTATTGGGCGTAGAGGCGTTCGTCAGAACCCAGCCGGGTCCAAAACTCGGTGATGGCGGGCAAAGCCGCGTTGTAGGCCGCGCGCAGCTCGGGCGTGTCGGCCACGCTGTTTAAGTGGCCCACCGCGCCCCAGGCCCGCCCTAAGCGCTCGGTGGCCACGTCCAACTGCGCCGCCATGGTGGTCCAGTCGGCCGGAAACCCTTCAGTCGTCACCGTCTCCAGCGCCGCGTTGGCCGCGGCCAGCAAGCGCTCTACCGCCGGGGCCACATGGGCGGGGGTGATGGCGTCAAAGCGCGGCAGGCCAGAAAAATCCAGCAAGGGGTTGGCGGCGGCGGTATCAGAGGCGTTCACGGTGGCGTTCATGGGCAAGAGGGGGATGTCGCAGTACTGGCAGGGTGGGGCCAAAAAGCGGGATCACAAGCACCAGCGTTCTGCGGCCAAGGCCTGGGAGGGGTGGTGCATGGGGCGGTGTATGGGGCAGCGCAGGCCTGGCCCCACAACGGGTGGCCTTAAAACGGTTGCGACTTTTTCACGCTTTTTTGTTTGGACTTGATGCGTTTGACGTTGCCGCCCGGCGTCAAGCGCTGGTTGCCCAGCAGCTTGATGGTTTTGACCTCGGGCCGCTGACCGCCGCGTTTGCTGTACTTGAGCACTTTGACATTGCGTGGGCCGGGCATGCGGTCATCGGCCAAGGTTTTTTCTTTTTCTGGCAGCGGTCGCCACAACACCAGCAGCTTGCCAATGTGTTGAATCGGCGCCGCGTTCAAGGCATCGCTCAACGTGGCCAACATGGCCTCGCGCGCGCTGCGGTCGTCAGAGAACACCCGCACCTTGATCAAGCCATGGGCGTTTAAAGCCGCGTCCACCTCTTTTTGCACCGCAGCGGTCAAGCCGTCGCTGCCGATGAGCACAAGGGGATCGAGGTGGTGGGCGTCGGCGCGGTGCGCTTTGCGCTGGGCGGGAGTGAGTTGAATCTGAGGCATGGGACAATTATCGTCTTACTTGAGGGTCCCCACTGCCGTGAAAGTCAAAACCAACAGCAACAAAGTCAATAAAGCCTGGCTGAACGAGCACGTGCACGACCCCTACGTGAAAGCCGCGCAAAAAGACGGCTACCGCGCCCGGGCCGCGTACAAGCTGCAAGAAATTGACCAAGTGTTCAAACTGATTCGCCCCGGCAGCGTGGTGGTGGACTTGGGCTCGGCCCCCGGCGCCTGGAGCCAATACGTGCGCCGCCGCCTCTGCCCCAACGGCGCTGCCGTGGGCGCTTTGCAAGGCCGCATCGTGGCGCTGGACTTGCTGCCCATGGCCGCCATAGAAGGGGTGGACTTTATTCAAGGCGACTTCCGCGAAGAAGCCGTGTTGGCGCAATTACAAACCCTGCTCAACGGCCAAACGGTGGACGTGGTGGTCTCTGACATGGCGCCCAACCTCTCGGGCATTGCCCAAACCGACGGCGCCCGCATTGCCCACTTGGTGGAACTGGCCGTGGATTTTGCCTGCCAACACCTCAACCCCCAAGGCGCCTTGGTGGCCAAAGTTTTCCACGGCAGCGGCTACGACGAGTTGGTGCGCCTCTTTAAAACCCACTTCAAACTGGCCAAACCCTACAAACCCAAAGCCAGCCGCGACAAATCGTCGGAAACGTTTTTGGTGGGGGTGGGGTTGAAGTAAGCTCCCCCCGCGCCGCCTTCGGCGTCACCCCCCTCTGGGGGGCAACGCGAGCGGCCTGGCAGAGCCAGCTCCGCCGCGTTCCCGAAAAAGACCAGGCTCCCCCTCGTGCAGGAATAGGCTCCCCCGCGCCGCCTGCGGCGTCACCCCCCAGAGGGGGGCGATGTCTACCGACCGGCGCAGCCGGATCGGTGACATCCTGAGATCAAGCCCACCCCTGCGCTGCGCCTACGCGTGGCCGCAGGTGTGGGCTGCAGATGTGGACTGCAGGTGCAGGCTGGCTTGAATCAAACCCGCGAGCAAGCGTGGCGCTTGTAGGGGTTTTGCGGTTTATCGCGAGGGCTTGACTTGAAAGGCCTAAAATGCCCCCATCTGTCAAGTTCCCGCTTGGCTTGTATGCTCTCTCTCATTTCTCCCCCCGTTTCAGGAGCCCTTCTTTGAACAACCCTTGGTTTTCCAAAATTGCCGTCTGGATGGTCATCGCCATGGTGCTGTTCACGGTCTTCAAACAGTTTGACAGCAGCAGTGCGGCCAACGCCAATTACGTGGGTTACTCCGACTTTTTGGACGAGGTCAAAGCCCAGCGCATCAAAAGCGCCACCATTCAAGAGGGCGCTGGGGGCACGGAGATTGCGGCCATCACCACCGATGACCGCCGTGTGCGCACCACGGCCACTTACCTCGATCGCGGCTTGATTGGTGATTTGATCGCCAACGACGTCAAGTTTGACGTCAAGCAGCGCGAAGAAGGTTCGCTGCTCATGACGCTGCTGGTCAGTTGGGGACCTATGCTGCTGCTCATTGGCGTGTGGATTTATTTCATGCGGCAAATGCAAGGCGGCGGCAAAGGCGGGGCTTTCAGCTTTGGCAAAAGCAAAGCGCGCATGCTCGATGAGAACAACAACACCGTGACTTTTTCGGACGTGGCCGGCTGCGACGAGGCCAAAGAAGAAGTCAAAGAAGTGGTGGACTTCCTCAAAGACCCCCAAAAGTTTCAAAAACTGGGCGGGCGCATTCCGCGTGGTTTGCTGTTGGTCGGGCCACCGGGCACGGGTAAAACGCTGTTGGCCAAGTCGATTGCCGGTGAAGCCAAGGTGCCGTTTTTCAGCATCTCGGGCTCTGACTTTGTGGAAATGTTTGTCGGCGTGGGCGCGGCCCGCGTGCGCGACATGTTTGAAAACGCCAAGAAAAACGCGCCGTGCATCATCTTCATCGACGAGATTGACGCTGTCGGTCGTCAACGTGGCGCTGGCTTGGGCGGTGGCAACGACGAGCGCGAGCAAACGCTCAACCAAATGCTGGTGGAGATGGACGGTTTTGAGACCAGCTTGGGCGTGATTGTGGTGGCCGCCACCAACCGACCCGACATTCTGGACGCCGCTTTGCTGCGCCCGGGCCGTTTTGACCGCCAGGTGTATGTGACGCTGCCCGACATTCGTGGGCGGGAACAGATTTTGAACGTGCACATGCGCAAAGTGCCGCTGGGCACGGACGTCAACGCCTCGGTGATTGCACGCGGTACACCGGGCATGAGCGGGGCCGATTTGGCCAACTTGTGCAACGAAGCGGCTTTGATGGCCGCGCGCCGCAACGCCCGCACGGTGGAGATGCAAGATTTTGAGAAAGCCAAAGACAAAATCCTCATGGGCCCCGAGCGCAAAAGCATGGTCATGCCTGAGGAAGAGCGGCGCAACACCTCTTACCACGAAGCCGGCCACGCCTTGATTGGCAAGCTGCTGCCCAAGTGCGATCCGGTACATAAAGTCACCATCATTCCGCGTGGCCGCGCCTTGGGCGTGACCATGAGCTTGCCCGAGCAAGACCGCTACAGCTACGACAAAGAGTACATGCTCAACCAAATCGCCATGTTGTTTGGCGGGCGCATTGCGGAAGAGGTGTTCATGCACCAAATGACCACCGGCGCCAGCAACGACTTTGAGCGCGCCACACAAATTGCGCGCGACATGGTGATGCGCTACGGCATGAGCGACGCCTTAGGCCCCATGGTGTATGCGGAGAATGAAGGCGAAGTGTTCTTGGGCCGCTCGGTCACCAAGACCACCAACATCTCTGAGCAAACCATGCAAAAAGTCGATGCCGAGGTGCGCCGCATCATCGATGAGCAATACACGTTGGCGCGTGGCTTGATTGAAAAGCACAGCGACAAAATGCACGCCATGGCCAAGGCTTTGTTGGAGTGGGAAACCATTGACATGGAGCAGCTCAACGACATCATGGCCGGCAAAGCGCCGCGCCCACCCAAAGACTTTGTGCCGCGCACGCCCAAAACCGGTGACGGCGATGGCGGCGGCAGTGGTGGGGCCACCGTGGACAACCCCAGCACCCCTCAGCCGCCAGAGCAGCCCGAGCCGACGGTGGCCTAAGTGCCGCGGCCCAATAGCGGCACGCGCGATGCGCATTGAAATCAACGCCGGAGCTGACAGCTCCGGCTTTTTTTATGCTCTCTTTTTTTATGCCCTGTAAAGGGCTGAGCGTTTCATGATTTGGCAGACCGCACGCTTTCGACTTGACCTCACGCGCCCCCACGTCATGGGCATTGTCAACGTCACGCCCGATTCGTTTTCAGACGGCGGCAGACACGCCGATACGGCATCGGCTTTGCGCCATTGTGAGCAGTTGCTGGCCGACGGTGCCGACGTGCTGGACATCGGCGGCGAATCCACCCGCCCCGGTGCGCAGCCGTTGCCTTTGGAGCAAGAGTTGCAGCGCGTGTTGCCGGTGGTGCAAGGCGCGCTCAAGCTGGGCGTGCCGGTTTCCGTGGACACCTACAAGCCCGACGTGATGCGCGCGGTGTTGGACGCTGGTGCCGACATCATCAACGACGTGTGGGCACTGCGCTGGCCGGGGGCTGTGGATGCGGTGGCCGATCATCCCAGCTGCGGCCTGTGTGTGATGCACATGCACCGCGAACCCCAAACCATGCAAACCGCACCCATGACGGGCGACGTGGTGGCCGCCGTGCGCGACTTTTTGTTGCAACGCGTGGCCGCTTTGCAAGCTGCCGGTGTGGTGCCTGAGCGTGTGGTGTTGGATGCCGGTATTGGTTTTGGCAAAACGCCCGCGCAAAACTTTGCTTTGCTCGCCGCGCAGCCGGCATTGCTGGACATGGGCTTGCCGTGGATGGCGGCGTGGTCACGCAAATCGTCATTGGGTGCGGTCACCGGTCGCAGTGTGGCCAGCGAGCGCGTGGCCGCCAGCGTGGCCGCTGCGGTGTTGGCGGTGGACAAAGGCGCGCGCGTGGTGCGCGTGCACGATGTGCGCGAAACCGTGGACGCGCTCAAGGTCTGGGCGGCGGCGCAATAAGGCTTGTGCGGGTGGCGCGGGCCTTGTGTGCCGTGCTTTATTGGCTGCGCTGGCCTTCCGTCAACGTATCCAGTTGAAAGCGGCCGCTTTTGTCCCACAACCAAGTCTCCGTGTACACCACGCCGCCCATGCGCACGGGGGCGGGGTAGGGCGCGGCTTGGCGCATGGTGCGTTCAATTTCAGCCATGACTTCGGGCGCGTGCCTGGGCGCGCGAAGCCATTGAAAACCACGCACCTGGCCGGCGCTGTCCAAGCGCACTTGCACCACACCCACGGCGTACAACATGGGTGGCAAAACGCCGGGGTAAATGCGCTGGGCATTGCGTGCGTAAAGGTGGGCAGCGGCATCGCGGCGGTAGGCCGTGGGGTCACTCGCTTGGGATGTGGCGCTAGGTGATGAGAGGGTGCCCGAGTCCGGTACCGAAGGTGGTGGTGACGAGGCGCAGGCGGCCAACAAGGCGGTGAGCGCGATCAAGTTCCAGCGGCGCAGGTGTGAGGCGGTGACACAAGGCAAAAACATAGCCATACAAAAAATCAGCAGTTGCAAACACAGCCTTGCAGTGTAGAGGCATGCGCCAAGGCGAGGCACCCAGGCGGTAACGCAGGTGAGGATAGCCAGGCGTCGGGCGGGTGCGCAAAGCTCTACACTGCGGGGCATGAGTACACCCGATTCATTGCTCTCTTCCCCCCGCGCTTTGCTGCGCCATTTGTACGATGTGGCGGTGCGCCGTGCGCTGCCATTGCCCAACATGCCGGCGCATTTGCCGTCGCCGCCCAAGGGCCGCACGCTGGTGTTGGGCGCGGGCAAGGCCGGCGGCGCGATGGCGCAGGCGCTGGAGGCGTTGTGGCCAGCGGACGCGCCGCTATCGGGCTTGGTGGTCACGCGCTACCAGCACACGCCGCCGCGCCCCGCCGGTGTGGCCCAGCGCATTGAGGTGGTGGAAGCCGCCCACCCAGTGCCCGATGCGGCGGGGCTGGCGGCGGCGCAGCGCATATTGGCTTTGACCCAGGGGTTGACGGCCGATGATTTGGTGTTGTGTTTGATCTCCGGCGGCGGCTCGGCGCTGCTGACGTTGCCGGCTGAGGGTTTGACCTTGGAGGACAAGCAGCGCATCAACCAAGCGTTGCTGGCCAGCGGCGCCCACATTGGTGAGATGAACACGGTGCGCAAACACCTCTCGCGCATCAAAGGCGGGCGTTTGGCGGCGGCGTGTGCGCCCGCGCGCGTGGTGACGCTGACCATCAGCGATGTGCCGGGGGACGATGTGAGCGTGATTGCCAGTGGCCCCACGGTGGCCGATGCCAGCACGTGCGCCGAAACGTTAGCCATTTTGCAGCGCTACGGCATTGAGGTGCCCACCAGCGTGCAAGCGGCTTTGCACAGCGGGGCTTTGGAGACACCCAAGCCCGGGGCGGCTTGTTTTGACGGCCACGCCACGCATTTGATGGCCACGCCGCAGCAAAGCCTGGAGGCCGCTGCTGATGCGGCGCGGGCCTTGGGCCTGCACGTGCATGTGCTCAGCGATGAGATAGAGGGCGAGGCGCGTGAAGTGGGTAAAGTGCACGCGGCCTTGGCGCGTTCGGTGGCCAATGGGCGCAGCAGCTTGCCGCGCCCGTGTGTGATTTTGAGCGGCGGCGAGACCACGGTGACGCTGCGCCCGCGCGCACCCGGTCAAGCCAAAGGCCGGGGTGGGCGCGCTGGTGAGTTTTGTTTGGGACTGGCGCAAGGTTTAAATGGCCAAGCCGGTGTGTGGGCGCTGGCCGCCGACACCGATGGCATTGACGGCGTGGAAGACAACGCCGGTGCTTGGGTGGCCCCCGATACCTTGGCGCGGGCCCAGGCCCAAGGTTTGGCGTTGAGCGATCACTTGGAGCGCAACGACGCTTATGGTTTTTTTGCCGCCTTGGACGACTTGTTGATCACCGGCCCCACGCACACCAACGTGAACGATTTTCGTGCTTTGCTGGTGTTTTAAAACGAGCGTCGGACAGCGGTTTTATTTGTTGACATACCCACGAAAAATGCCCACACCATGGGTTGCTAGAATGCCTCACGGCTTGGGTGCAGGTCGGTGGATCAGGGTATCCCGTCGGCTTGAGCGATGCTGTCTTGTGCGTGTGTTTTACTCACTTCGTGCATGCCCAAACCTCGCCAAGTTGGCCGTCATACGCAAGATTTTTAATCCCTCGCAAGAAATGGCCTATGCAAACAACCTCAACTGACGTTTCTCCCGTGACCCGCGCAACCCATGCCCACGCGGCTCACGCCCAGCGCACCACAAGCCATGGAGACCGGGGTGATTGTGCTCAGCCCCGAGCAACAAGCGCTTGCCGCCAACGCCTTGGAACCCCTGGACTTTGCGCAGATGCAACCGGGTGATGTGATCAAAATTGGGTTGAGCGCTGAGCAAGCCTTGCAGCGCACCTTGGACGCGTTTTTGGCGCGCCTGAACAAAACCACCGCAGCCCCGGTATTCGCGTTGTTTGATCGCCTAGAGCGCGGGGTGGATGACGCCAACTTACCTGAAGTTTTAGAGCTGATTCAGCGTCCCCAAAAACCCGGTTGGCTGGCTTGGCTGATGGCCAAACTGCGCGGTCAGCGCCTGGATGCACTGATCTCACAGCTGTTGGCTGAAGTCGGCGATGTGGTGGCCGGACGCACCAAAACGCTGGCCGATGTTTTGACCCGGCTGGAGCAAGAGCTGTCCACAGAAATGCAACGCCTGTTCACGGAGTTGCAGACCTTGGACACCTTGAAAAAAAGCTACGCACAACATTTCAGCGACTTCACCGTTGCCGCCGCCACCTCGCGTGCGCTGCTGGAAAAAGCGCGCGCCTATGTGACAGAGCAAGAAGCCGCCCTGGTGCCTAACGATGCCGCCGCCCAGGCCCGCCTGATTGCCTTGCGCGACAAGCTGCGACTGCTTGAGAGCCGGTCGCTGGCGCTGGAGGGCAGCTACACGCGACTGCCCGCCGATGCCATGGTCATTCAGCAAATCGAACAAGCGGGCGTGGCCACCTTACAAGAAACCGCCACCACCGTGGCGTCGCGGTTTGCTTCCATCAAAATGACTTTGTTGTCCATTCACGGCGCGTTTGCCGTCAAAAGTGTGCAGCAAATCACCAGCCGCCACGCCAAGCTGGATCAGCAGTTGTCCGACCTGCGTGGGCAAGCGGTGAAAGACATCGCCGTGACAGCCGCCACCACGCCCGGAGACCAGCGCCTGGCGCAGGCCGAGCAGGTGCAGCGCATCATCGCCACCACCAAAGAAATCCACGGCTTGGTTCAAACGGCCAAAGCCGCCAGCGAAGAAAAATTTGAACAAGCCCGGCAAAAATTTGCCGCCGCGCGTCAAGAGCTTCAATCGCTGTCGTCCATTGCACCCACCCAAGGGTGATGCCAACACCGCCCCCCGCCAACACCTGTCATCACTGGAGACGTTACCGTGCTTACCTTGTCGCTTGAAAAACCTGGCACCGCCGCGCCCAAGCTGAGACTGTCGTTGAACAAAGGGGCGATTTTTACCGTGACGGTTGCTTGGCAATGCAATGCCGACCACCAAGACGATGTCGACGTGCACGCCTTTGAAGCCCGCAATGACGGGCGCGGCGCCAAAGTCACCAGCCTGGACAGCGTGCTCTCCACCTACAACACCACCATGATGAATCCCACGGGCGGCGTGTTGGTCAATGCGCCCGATGGCTCGTTTCAAACGCCCAGTGGCGGCCTGTCACACAGCGGCGATCAAAGACAGCAGAACAAAACCGAAACCATTGTGATTGATGGCGCCAAACTGCCCGCCAGCGTCAATGAAATTCCCATTCTTGTCACCGTGCACGAAGCCGATCATGGCGGCGGCCATGATGACGGTGACGATGATGAAGACGAACCGGCGTTTGGCGACATCGACGTCTGCACCATCACCCTCACCGATGCGGCCGGCAAAACCTTGGGCGCCTATCGGTTGTCTGAAGAATTCAACGAATTCAACGTGGTGCAACTGGGCAGCTTGCTGCGCGGCCCCAACGGCTGGGAATACGCCGCCGTTGGCAGCGGCTTCAAGGGTGACTTCAACGACGTGTTGGCCTATTTTTCGTGAACACCTTCTCGCCTGCCGCCGCTCCCGCTCGCGCCAACGGCCTCAACCCGTCTGCGTGATGGCCCAGAAACGGCTGCAACCCACCGTTATCCAAGCCCCTGAGAAAACCTCTGTGGCCACCCCGCGCCGCGCCGCTCGCGCGGCCAAGAACGGCGCAGCAGAGACGGGCACTCAACAAGCGCCTGCGGCCACGACCCTGGGGGCCACGGCCATGCCGGGCACCAGGCGTCACCCGGTGGCTGTCACAGCGGCGGAGCTGAAACGGCTGTCCCCCTTGGCCAGCCACAGCGTGGTGGAAAAAGCCTTGGCGCGCTTACAAGGCTTTGTGGTGCAAAACGCCCGCGAACGCACCGCCGTTTTGTGGGGACACGACTTGCAGCAAGCGCACAGCGACATCGTCTCGCAAGCTTTGGATGCGTCGCAAGATGAATGGCTGACCCGATCGGCGGCCTACATTCAGCGCATGACCAGTCTGTTGTCGTCGATTGATTTGCCCGCTATTGCCACCAGCACACCGGGCAGCATCACAAGCTACATCAAAAAACTCAACCCAGCGATAGACACCTGGGACGAATGGGAGGCCGCCCGGCACGAGCTGGAGCAACTGCTGACCTTGATGACCGCGGCCTTGCAACCGCTGCTGCGTTTGCGAGAAAACTTCCAACAACTGGCCCAGCGTGCCAATGCTTTGGCCGATGAGGTGCAAGCCGCCGCCTTGGCTGGCACCTTCTTGGCCGACCAGCTACAAGCCGAGCAGCCCGATTTGGCGCGACGCTTTTTAGACCGCGCCATGAGCCTGACCCAGACGCAGGCCCAACTGCAAGGCAACACGGCGGTGCATGCCGCCTACAGCGAGCAACCCCTGCGCCTGATCAGCGCCATTCAAGACGTGGCCTTGGTCATGGTGCCAGCGTGGCTGGGCAGCGTGACCGCCTTGTCCGCCGCCTTGCCCGCCACACGCCAGCCCACCGCCACACAAACCCAAGAATGGGTCTACCAGCTGCGCGCCATTTTGAACCACCTCCAACCCTAAGGAACCGCTATGACCTTGCAACTCAACCTTCAAAAGTCGGCCCAAACCCTGCGCCTTTCGCTGGACAAAGCCGGCGTCAAAGAAAGCATCAAGGCCGAGTTGATTTTTGATATCGACGTTTCGGGCTCGTTTGAACACGAGCACGAAGAGGGCACAACCAGCAAGTTAATCGCACGCTTGGTGCCCTTTGGCATGGTGTTAGACCCCGATGGTGAAATGGATGTTTTCACCTTCAGCTACGGCCCCAAAGCCGTCTGTCATGTGGGCACGGTCACGCCCCACGATGCCAACAACTACATCATCCGCAACGTGATAGAAAAAGTGCCGGGCTGGAACGGCGGCACCACCTACAGCTATGTGTTAGAGCGCAATCTGCAACACTTTGGCTGGTTGCCAGCAGCGCCCGAGCAAGGCTTGGGGGCGCTGCTCAGTCGTTTTTTTGGCGCGGGTCAAAAAACCCGGCCTGCCGTTGACAAAAAACGTTCCATCGTGATCTTTGTCACCGATGGCGAAAACACCCAATCGGACGAGGCCCGTGCCACACGCATATTGCAAGAGGCCGAGCAGCGCGGCGATGAGGTGTATTTCCTGTTCCTGGGGGCTTGCGAACACGATGTGGACTTTTCTTTTCTCAAAAAATTAGCCAAAAAATTCAAAAACACCGGCTTGGTCATCATCCGCGACCTCGACGCCTTTGTGGAGCTGCCCGATGCGGCCTTGCATGCGCAACTGCTGGGCCCCGAATTGCTGGAGTGGCTGAAGTCTTGAGGCCACAACCCAAAGCCATCCAACCCCAGTGGTGCCAATAGGTGTAGCGGGGCACAAGCCCAGCCAGTCTTGGCCTGCTGCTTAAGCCAGTCAACGGCCCGGATCGCCACCATGGGATGGAAGGGTGCGCAGGGTTTCTGCGCTTTTTTGATGGGCTAAAATGCGCGTTGCGCCGCAGCGGCTAAGGGGTTCCTGAGTGGCTGGCGGCTGTTTTTTTATCTTTTGTCTGGCCTTACCACTTATGGTCACTCCTACCGCCAAAGAAGTCTTTATCCAGGGCGTCACGCTCAGCGGCAAGACCTTTAGGCCCAGTGACTGGGCCGAGCGGCTGGCGGGTGTCATGAGCTCATTCAGACCCGGCGGGGCCCAGCCGGGCTGCCATTTGAGTTATTCGCCGTGGTGCATACCGACCACCTTGGCCGGCGTTAAATGTGTGGTGGTGCACATCGACTTGCGTGAAGCCGAGCCGATGGCTTGGGACTTTTGCATGAACTTTGCACGCGACAACCAATTGCAAGTGGTCGAAGCCTGCTTGATCCCCGATCCGCCTCAGACCTGACACCGGTCTTGCGCCTGTGTTCGCAGCCTGACTCTCCAAAACGACACCCACAAAAAAGCCGTCTTGCGACGGCTTTTTGCTTTGCTGACAGCGCACCCGTATCAAACGGCGGGGAGGCTCACTCGGTGAGATGCCGCCCCGGGCTGTGATACCTGAATAGGCCTTCAGGCGGTGGCTTGGGTTGCCAGGGTTTTGACCTTGGCGGACAAGCGGCTCTTGTCGCGAGCGGCTTTGTTTTTGTGGAAGATACCTTTGTCAGCAATGGTGTCCACGATCGCTTGCATTTTGGCAAACAACTCGGTGGCCTTGCTCTTGTCGCCAGCGACAACAGCTTTTTCCACATTTTTGACAGCGGTGCGGTATTTGGAGCGCAGCGAAGAGTTGGCTGCGTTGAGTTTGACGTCTTGGCGGGCGCGTTTGCGGCCAGATGCCAGACGGGGGTTCTTTTTCTTGGGTTTAGCGGTAGCCATGTGGCAGTTCCTTTAAAAGTTTGTGGATGTTGTCAGCAAAACCTGCGATTGTAGCCGTTTTATGCTGACCAAGGGCAGGTGGGTTGGCGTCGGGCTGAATCCCTGCGTGTGTCTGTGCCTTGTGTTGCGCTGGTCATCGTGGGCCCAAGCATGGCGGCTGAGAGCGTGGTTGACAGGCAAAAACCGGGCGCCGTGTGTTAAGTGCGACAATACCGCCCGACATGACCCATGCTTTTTCTGAACTGAATCTTGCGCCTTCGCTGGCGCGCGCCGTGGCCGAGATGGGCTACGAGCACATGACACCCATACAGGCACAAGCCATTCCCGTGGTGTTACAAGGCCGAGACGTGATGGGCGCCGCCCAAACCGGCACCGGCAAAACGGCGGCGTTTTCATTGCCGCTGCTGCAGCGTTTGCTGCCCAATGAAAACGCTTCCACATCCCCCGCGCGCCACCCGGTGCGGGCTTTGGTGCTGTTGCCCACGCGTGAATTGGCCGACCAAGTGGCGCAGCAAGTGCAGCTTTATGCCAAGTACACCCAGTTGCGCAGCACCGTGGTCTTTGGCGGCATGGACATGAAGCCGCAGACCTTGGCTTTGAAGCAAGGCGTTGAGGTTTTGGTGGCCACGCCCGGGCGTTTGCTGGACCACATAGAAGCCAAGAGTTGCGCGCTCAACCAAGTGGAATACGTGGTGTTGGACGAAGCCGACCGCATGTTGGACATTGGCTTTTTGCCTGACTTGCAGCGCATCTTGAGTTATTTGCCCAAGCAGCGCACCACCTTGTTGTTCAGCGCCACGTTCTCGCCCGAAATCAAACGCTTGGCCAGCAGTTATTTGCAAGACCCGGTGACGATTGAAGTGGCACGCTCCAACGCCACCGCCGCCACGGTGGAGCAGTGTTTTTACCGCGTCGACGACGACGACAAACGCGCCACGCTGCGCCAGTTGCTGCGTGATCGTGCCGTCACGCAAGCCTTTGTGTTTGTCAACAGCAAGCTCGGCTGCGCGCGCCTGGCGCGCTCGCTGGAGCGCGAGGGTTTAAATACCGCCGCGCTGCACGGCGACAAAAGCCAAGACGAGCGCCTCAAGGCGCTGGACGCGTTTAAACAAGGGCAAGTGGATTTGCTCATTTGCACCGATGTGGCCGCGCGCGGCTTGGACATCAAAGACGTGCCCGCCGTGTTCAACTTTGACTTGCCGTTTAACGCCGAAGACTACGTGCACCGCATTGGCCGCACCGGCCGCGCCGGCGCGTCGGGCTTGGCCATGTCGTTTGTCACCGGCAAAGACACGCGCTTGCTGGGCGACATTGAAAAACTGATTGGCAAAAAAGCCGAGTTTGCGCCGGTGGAGTTGGACAGCGCCGCGCCACGCCGTGACCGCCTCAACGACGGGCAGCGGGTGTGGAAAGAAGCGCCCAGCTCACGCGATCAAGCGCCGTACCGCACGCGTACGCCACGCGCGCCCGCCGATCCGTTTTTTGACAAGCCGTATGAGCCCGAGGTGGCCGTTGATGCCAAACCAACCTGGGAGCCCAGCGACAAACCACAGCGCAGCGCCTCGCCCAACATCAAAAGCAAAAAGAAAGTGGCGGCTTTGTTCAAAAACGCTGAATAAAACGCGCAGCATGTTGCATGCCTTGGGACCGCATTGACGTGCTTCAAGTGCCGGGTTTTTTCTCTTCAGGACATAACACCTTCAACACCTCTGCCACCTCGCCATCACTGTGCAAGCGCGCCGCGCTCAAGCACCCACCCCAAACGCAGCCGGTATCCAAGGCCAGCAAGTGGGGGCGTTGCAGCAAGCCCAGCGTTGACCAATGGCCAAAGGCCACGCGTTCCTGGGCGCTGCGCCGCGTGGGCACATCAAACCACGGCATGAGGCCGGCTGGGGCGCAGCTGGCGCTGTCTTTTAACTCAAAATCCATCACCCCTTGGGCACTGCAAAAGCGCAGCCGCGTCAAGGCGTTGATCACCACGCGCCAGCGCTCGTGGCCTTGCCATTCATCACCCTCGCGCCAATGGTCGGGCTGGTTGCCATACATGCGCGACAAAAATGCCGCCGGGTCGGCCTGCAACACGCTGTGTACCTCAGCGGCCAGCGCCAGCGTTTGGGCCGTGTCCCATTGCGGCAACACACCGGCGTGCACCAGCAACCAGCCTTGGCGCTGCAGCGCCAGCGGGCGCTCACACAGCCACTGCAACAAGGCGGCGCTGTCGGGTGCAGTCAGCAAATCTGTCAGCGTGTCGTGGCGGTGCGCCGGGCGTATACCATGGGCCAGTGCCAGCAAGTGCAAGTCGTGGTTGCCCAAAATGGCTTCGGCCGCACCGTCCAAGGCACGCAGCCGCCGGAGCACGCCCAAGGAGTCGGGCCCGCGGTTGACCAAATCGCCCAACACCACCAAGTGGTCGCGGCTGGGAGAGAAATGAATGTGTTGCAGCAAACGCCCCAAAGCCGCATCGCAGCCTTGTACATCGCCAATCAGATACAGTGACATGCTTAAACCCAGCTCTGGCCGTTGACCGCTTGTTTTCGTTGTGAAAACCCCATGAACATTGAATTTCCTTTTTTGTTGACGCGCACTTCTTGAGTGATAGCGCTGAATTATGGACATCTTATTAATTGTTTTTCTCACCGTGCTCAATGGCGCTTTTGCCATGTCAGAGCTGGCCTTGGCCTCTAGCCGCAAAGCCCGCTTGCAAGCCTTGGCCGAAAGCGGTGACAAAGGCGCTCAAGTGGCCTTGAAGCTGCTGGAAAATCCCACGCAATTTTTGTCCTCCATCCAAGTGGGCATCACCTCTATTGGCATGCTCAACGGCATTGTGGGCGAGGCCGCTTTCAGTGGCCCGCTGGCGCAGCGCTTGACCGCCTGGGGTTTGCACGCGGGCACGGCAGAGATCACCGCCACCGCCGTGGTGGTGGTGGTCATCACCTTCATCACCATTGTGTTTGGTGAGTTGGTGCCCAAACGCATTGGGCAGATGTACCCCGAGCGCGTTTCGCGCTGGGTCTCGCGGCCCATGGCCATGGTGGCCCGCGTGGCCAAACCGTTTGTGGTGTTGCTGTCCATGACCACACAAGCCGTGCTGGCCTTGTTGCCCTTCAAGGCCAACACCGGCCCACAAATGACCGAAGAGGAAATCAACGCCAGCTTGGAAGAGGGCGTGGACGCCGGCATCATTGAAGCGCACGAACACCAAATGGTGCGCAACGTGTTTTTGCTTGACGATCGGCAACTGACCTCCATCATGGTGCACCGCTCGGATGTGGCTTGGCTCAGCGCCGAGACCTCATTGGACGAAGCCGTGCGCCTCGCGTGTGACGGCGGCCACTCGCGCTACCCCGTGTGCCGGGGCGGCTTGGACGATGTTTTGGGCGTGATCTCGCTCAAGCGCTTGCTGGCTTTACAAACCGAAGACAACCCGCAGACTTGGCACACCCAGCTAGAGCCCGCCATGTTTGTGCCCGAGACGTTGAGCGGCATGGAGTTGCTTGAGCAATTGCGCGTGCGCGCCACACGCTTGGTGTTTGTGGTGGACGAATACGGCGTGGTGCAAGGCGTGTTAACGCCGCTGGACATGTTGGAAGCCATCACCGGCGAGCTCTCACCGCAACTGCCCATAGACGCCTGGGCCACACCGCAAGCCGATGGCAGCTGGCGCGTGCACGGCGCCATGCCGGTGTCCGAGCTCAAAGCCCGGTTGGACATCAAAGAATTGCCGGGCGAAGACAAAGGCCACTACAACACCGTTGCCGGCTTGATGCAAACCGAAGCCGGCACCTTGCTGGCCGCCGGCGCGGGGGGTGGACATTGCCGCCTGGCGTTTTGAAGTGGTGGCGCTAGAAGGCCGGCGCATTGAGCAAGTGCGCGTGACGCCGCTGCGCGTTGATGAGCCTACAACGCCGTGGTGAGTCCGGGTGGAGTTTTGTAGGGGCAGGTTTAAAACCCGCCCCTGCGTGGGTTCAGGCAGGTTCAGAGAACGAACAAAAGACGTGTCAGCCCAGCATGTCGGCCCAAATGTTGTTGGCCCAACCCAAGGCGTAGCGGCCTTCGAGTTCATTGGCGGCGCTGGACAAGCCGCCCGCGCCAGCAACAGGCACCATGGTTTTTTTGACGGCGTCGTAGTGGTGAACGCTGGCCACATGGATCACGTCTTTTTCAGACACAAAGCTGTAACAGGTGTTGGCATACAAGGGTTGCTGCAGCGGCTCTTGGCCGGCGAGCAAAGCCAATACGGCAGCGGCGCAGGTTTTGCCATGTTGGTTGGCCATGTGGCCAGATTTGGGCATGGCAGGGCCGGGTTGAATGGCATCGCCCAAGACGTGGATGTTGGGCGCGGCCACGCTTTCAAACGTCAGAAAATCCACTTCACACCAGCGCTTGTTGGCGGTGGCTAAACCGGTTTTTGTGGCAATGTCACCAGCGCGCATCTCAGGCAAGACGTTGAGCACATCGGCTTTGAAGTCGTCGGCAAATTCAAACTTGAGGGTGTGTGTGGCCGCATCCACATCGATGACGCGGTGTTGGGGACGGTAATCAATCAAACCTGGGTAGCGATCGGCCCAGGCTTTTTTGAACAAAGCGCCTTTGGAGGTGACATCGGCGTTGGCATCAAAGACCACAACTTTGGCGCGGGGTTTGGCTTGTTTGAAGTAGTTGGCCACTTGGCACACGCGCTCATACGGGCCGGGCGGGCAGCGGTAAGGCGCGAGAGGGATGGACAAGGCATACACCCCACCATCGGGCATGGCTTCTAACTGGCGGCGCAACGCCACTGTTTTGTGGGCCGGCTTTCCAGGCGTGTAACACCGTGCTTTGGGCCGTGGCGTTGCCCATGCCGGGCAAGGTCTCCCACATAAAGTCCACGCCGGGTGAGAGTATCAGCCGGTCGTAAGGCAAGTCGGCACCATGGGCCAATTTAACGCGGCGGCGCTCGGTGTCTATGCCGGTGGCGGTGTCTTGAACCCATTGAACTCCGTGGCGTTTGACCAAGTTGTCATAAGGCGTGGTGATGTCTGCCAAGGTTTTGCTGCCGCCCAAGACCAAGTTGGAAATGGGGCAAGAGACAAACGCGGCGTTGGGCTCCACCAAGGTCACTTGCACTTGGCCTTCTGACCACAGGCGCAAATATTTGGCGGCGGTAGCCCCGCCAAAGCCGCCACCAATGACCACCACACGCGGGCTTGCGCCCTTGAGTGGCGTGGTGCAGCCGCCCAGCAAGCCCGCTGCACCCAGTGCAGAGCCGGTGCCCAGGGTTTGTATCAGTTGTCGGCGTTTCATGGTGGTCTCCTGAATGATTGTGTGATGCGGTGGTGTGGCCTGCCGCTTAAAGCTTGTGTGGATGAGCGTAGTGGTTTAAGAGGGCTACTCCAGCGCAAAGCGAAACGGAATCATGGTCCACATGGGGGTGCGCATGCCGTTGCGTTTGCCGGGGAGATAGCGCCAGGACAAAGCGGTTGTGCGGCGCTGTTGTCTAGCCGTTGATGGCTGCTGGATTTGATCACTTCGGCGCGCGAGGCGCTGCCATCAGGCTCTACGCGCACCCAAACCAGCACGCGACCTTCTTCGCCTGCATCAATGCTTTCTGGTGGGTAATCGGGTGGTGGGTTTTTGAGGCTGGGGTCGGAGTGAGAGGGGGAGCTCTGCTTCGCTGAGCATGTTCTCGGGTACGACAGTGAGCCAAGCCCTGATGCGGCTTGAGGGGGGCTCTACTTTGCTGAGCACGCGCTCGGGTTGGGGTGCCGGTTCAGACGGCGGCGCTGTGGTGATGTCTTTTTTTGGGGCGGTGCCGCAAGCGCTCAAAAGGCTTAAGACCACCAGTGCGCCAGCGGCGCTGCGTGCGGCCATTGCAAAAGAGCGTTGCATACGGGGCACTTTTTACGGCTGTTGAGCGGCGAAGTAAGCGGCGATTTGTTGCAGTTGCTCGTCGCTGTAGCCTTTGGCGATTTGCTGCATCACCGTGGATGGACGGTTGCCGGCTTTAAAGGCCAGCAGGGCGGTGTTGAGTTCACTGGCGCTGCGGCCAGCCAACGAGACCATGCCCGCTTGCGCGCGGCCATCGGTGCCGTGGCAGTTGGCACAAGCCGCGGCCCAAATTTTGATCGGAGCGACTTGGGCTTGCGCGGCCCAACTGCCAAGCAGCAGTGCACACAGTGCCAGTGAAGCGGGAATTTTTTTCATGCCAGGTCTCCGTGGGTAGCGTCTGCGACAGCGGCTTTAACAAGACCGCAACCAGCGGCGATTCTTTCACAGTGTTGTGGCTTTTGGGTAGCGCGGTGGCTGGGGTAGGAGGCAAGATGGAAGGGAGACTCGTGATGCTCAGAGCACGGGTTGGACCTATCGGCTCAAGATTTGGTGGTGGTTTTTGTATTGGCGATACAACATTACCCCAATCGGTACGAGCCAGATCACGCAGATGAGTATGCCGAGTGTGGCGGCTATGGGGCGCGCAAAGAATTGGGCGAAATCTCCCCTTGCAATCATCATTCCATTGAGGAAATTGGACTCCACCATAGGCCCAAGAACAAAAGCCAATATAGCTGGCGCGGTGGGGATGTCGTTTTCTTCCATCCAATAGCCCAATAAACCTGCTGCAAGCATCACCACAATTGCAAATACGGAGTTGGTGATCGCGAATGCCCCAATCATGCAAACGATCATGATCAAAGGCATGAGTAAGCCGCGATGCAAGGTGAGCAGGCGTGTGCTCGACTTGATGGCCAACCACCCTAATGGCAGTAGCATGAGGTTCGCAAGAATGAATGACAACAAAATCGCAGTTGTCAGCTCTGGCTGTTTGGTAAAGATGGTCGGGCCAGGCGTCAGGCCTTTCATCAACAGGACGCCAATCACAATCGCCGATAGAGAGTCTCCGGGTATCCCAAACACCATCGAGGGTATCCAGGAACCACCAACAGCTGAATTGTTGGCGGCACCTGCCGCAGCCACACCTTCGAGATGACCTTTGCCAAAGCGTTCAGGTGTTTTTGAAAACTTTTTGGAGATGGCATAGGAGACATAGGCGGCCACATCGGATCCGGCGCCAGGCAGCGCTCCGATTGCTGTCCCGATGATGTTGCCTTGCATGATGCCACCCTTGTAAGGCCACAGTGCTTTGAAAAGACCTCGGAATATGTTTTTGGTGTTGGCTGTTATGTTCTCGATGAGTTGCGGCAAGGGATTGATCGCAAAACGCATCAGTTCGGGCAGTGCAAACATCCCAACCAGCACGGGTACCAAGCCCAAGCCCCCGAGCATATCGGTTGAGTTGAAGGTAAAACGCGATTGTCCTGCCACTGGGTCAAGGCCGATCAACGCCAGTAGCAGTCCTATGAGTACAGATAACACGCCTTTGAGAGCAGGGCCGCTGGAAACAAGAATGGCGCATGAAAGGCCTAACAAACAAAGCCAAAAAAATTCAAAAGCACTGAAGTTGAGGGCAAATTCAGCGAGGGTTGGTGCCAAAAAAATCAGGCAAAGAGTTCCAAAGATACCTCCTATGGCTGATGTGACCAACGAAGTGCCTAGTACCAGACCAGCTTGGCCCTTGAGTGTCATTTGGTAGCTGTCTTCGACATAGGCGGCAGAAGCGGGAGTGCCAGGAATACGGATGAGCGCCGCCGGGATATCGCCCGCTGTGATGGCCATCGCGCTGACCGCTACGATCATCGAGATAGCAACCAAGGGGCTCATGAAAAATGTCAGCGGTACAAGCATCGATACAGCCATGGATGCGGTCAGTCCCGGAATAGATCCCACGGCTAAACCGAAAATCGATGCGCCCAACATAGCCAGAAGAACCTCGGGTTGAAAGAGAAGGCCAAGGGCTGAGATGATCACTTCCATGAAAAGACCCCTTGAATAGATTCGAGCCAACCCATTGGTAGCGGAACTTTCATGATGGATACAAAAGAAATTTGTATGAATATGACCGTCAGCAAGCTCACAAAAACGGCGGCTACCGGGCGCCGCCAAAACCACCAGAGATTGATCCACAACACCCAAGCGCCGGTGAGCAAGAATCCTGCCTCCTCCGACACCATGATGTAGAAAACAATTCCACCGAGCATCAGCAACAGGCCTATCAGTGCTTGCCGAGACTTCAATCGTGGATCAACTTCAACCCAGCTTCCCAGCGGTGCGCCCGTGAACCAACGCTCAACGATCAACGCGATGCCGGTGCCCATCAACCCAATGCCGATGAGACATGGGAAAAATCCTGGGCCGAAATCGAGATGAGTCAGCCCAGGCATCTGGTAGCCCGTGACGAAAACGCAGAGGCCCAGAAAGATAGCCGTAAGACCGAGGAGCGTATTGTTAAAGCGCATGCGAGTTTTGATTATTTCTTCGCCAATCCGAGGGCGCTGATGAGTTTGGCCACCTCGACTTCTTGATCTCGCATGAAATCATGGAACTGTGTCTGGGACCGCCATTCAATGCCAAAACCGCGCTCCGTCATGGCTTTTATGAAGCTGGGATCCTCCACGATTTCCTTCATGGCCTTCTCCAGTGCCGCTGTAATCGGGGCTGGAAGGCCTGCCGGGCCTACCAGGCCACGCCATGCACCCGCATTAAAATCTTTACCTATCGCCTCCTTGGTGGTAGGAATGTCTGCGAACGTGGAGATGCGCGTGGGCGCCATGACCATCAAAGAGCGAACTTTTCCTGCACTGGTCATGGGTGCCGCCTCAGGCAATGAGCAGGCGATCACATCGATGGTTCCGGCTGCCAAATCCAGCATGCCGGCAGCAGCTCCAGTGGCTGGAATCATGCGCAGTTTTTCTACGGCGACACCATTGGCTGCCATCAAGCCAGCAAATGCCAGTGGCCAGGAGCCTCCGCAACCACCTCCGCAGGAGATATTGAATTTGCCAGGATTTTCTTTGATGGCTTGAACCAATTGCGCAGCGTTCTTATGGGGGCTGGTGGCTGAAACGGTCAGGGATGCCGGATCAAAGTTATATTGAGCGATCGGGGTCAGGTTCTTCAGGGAAATGGTGGTTTGCCCCATCTCTTTGTAGTGCGCGTAATTGAATAAACGCCCAGTGTGTATCCGTCTGGTCGGGCGGTTTGCGAATCGGGTGATACCTACTACTCCGCCACCCTCTCCGACGTTTACAACATTGAAGGGTTGTTTGAATTTGGCCTCCAAGCGCATAGCCAGCATACGGGCCGTGGCGTCTGTTCCGCCACCTGCCCCAGCCGGGACGATGATGGTCACAGGCTTTTCTGGCCAAGCCGCCAGCGCGGTGCTGCCAAAAGTTAATGCCACAGCGCCGACCATGCTGGCCGCAGCTAGTTTCACGGTTTTGACGAATGCCATGTTTGTCTCCTTAAAAATTATTTGACGCGGGTGTCTTTCCCCATAAAAAGAACGGTGTGGATTTAACGTAGTACGGGTCGGTGGTGTTCCTCCTGAGTTTTTACAGTGTGTCTGGGTGCAGAGTACAGCCAGGCAGTGGGCCGAGTTGGCGGGCAAATCGTCTCGCCGCAGCCAGGCCAAAGGTACTTGGCATCAACGCGCACTGACGGTCATGGTGGACATCCATCCCACTGCGCCAAGCCGCAATCCTCTTGCCGTACACCACGAGCGTTTCCAGTGACTGCATCACGAAGGTGATCGTCGGTAAAACACGCTCGTATTGCGCCTGAGCTTCTTCGACCAACCCTTGACCGTACAGATCAGCGATGCGTGCTTGTTCGAAAGCGCAGTCTGGTGCAACGATCATTCCAGCGCAACCAGCACGTAGGTTATCAAGCAGCTCCATACCGCCTCGGCCATTAAGAACCGGAAACTTGGGGCCGACAGATTGCACGGTTTTTTCAATGATCACTGCTGGCGCCTCACCTTTTAGAAAGCGGAGATTGGCGCAGCGATTGCGCAGCCGTTCTAGCGCCACAGCGTTCAGCCCGACACCCAAAAATTCGGGTGCATTCTGTATGCCCACAGGGGTCTTCGGCGACATCTGGACCAGCCCATCAAGAACACGCTGAAAAAAGACCTCGAGCTCGGCCTCAGAGATGGGCAGTTCTTTGCGGGGCGGCGGTTGGAGAACAAGATAGTCTGCTTCATACTTGATAGCCACTTCAGCGAGTTCTAATTGTTCTTGTACCGTCGCGCCACTGATCGTTACAGCCATAGGCACTGCATTCGCCAAATCCTGTGCGGTCCAGGCAATCACATCGTGTTTTTCTTGCACCGTCAGCTTGTTGACCTCGGTGGCCAAGCCGAGAATGGCGACACCTGGCGATCCTGATCGCACGGCGGTTTGAATCTGCCGCTGCATGGCTTGCCGATCGAGGTTCCCTGATTGGGTGAAATACGCGTACAAAATAGGCCAGATACCGTGCATGGGGGTCGCTTTCTTTAGCTGGTTTTCAGTGCGAATCTCGGGGTACTGCAGCCCCGCTGGCGCCTACAAGCACATCAAGATCGGCACCTAAATGCGCTTGCTGCACATGGTCGACATAAAGCTTGTACCAGCCTCTGGCGGGACGCACGGGAGGGGACCACAAAGCACGTCGTCGGTCCAGCTCTTCCTCGCTGACATCGAGGTGCAAGCGACGGTTGGGTACGTCCAGTTCGATCATGTCGCCGGTTTGCACCAAGGCCAGGGGGCCACCTAACGCAGCCTCTGGTGAGACGTGCAATACCACCGTTCCGTAGGCGGTGCCACTCATCCTCCCATCGGAAATGCGGACCATGTCAGACACTCCCTTGCGCAGTACCTTTGGGGGCAGAGGCATGTTCCCCACCTCCGCAAATCCTGGGTAGCCCTTGGGGCCTGCGCCCTTGAGTACCATGACGCAGTTTTCGTCGATATCGAGTTCTTCGTCATTGATGCGTTCATGTAGTTCTTCGACGCTTTCAAATACAACGGCTCTGCCGCGATGAACCAGCAGAGAAGGTGTTGCTGCCGAAGGTTTGATGATTGCGCCATTGGGCGCTAAGTTGCCTTTGAGCACTGCAATGCCTGCTTTGTCCTTCAGTGGGGTCGTTAGCGGGAAGATCACCTTGCGGTCGTAGCAGGGGGCATTGGCAGCATGATCGCCCAGCGTGGCGCCGCTTACCGTCAGGGCATTCTGGTGAATGAGACTGCCAAGTTCACGAATGACGGCTGGTAGCCTCCTGCGTAATAGAAGTCTTCCATCAGGTATTCGCCAGATGGTTGCAGATTAACTAGGCAAGGCACGTTTGAACCCAGGGTGTCCCAGTCTTCAAGCGTGAGTGGCACGCCCATGCGCCCTGCAATGGCCAACAGATGCACGACCGCGTTGGTAGAGCCACCGATGGCAGCGTTGACCCGGATGGCGTTTTCGAACGCTTGGCGCGTCAAAACCTTATTCATCGTGAGATCTTCACGAACCATCTCCACAATCCGTCGGCCGGACATGTGGGCAAGGACTTGGCGGCGCGCATCAACCGCAGGTATGGCCGCGTTGTGCGTCAAGGACATTCCAAGGGCTTCAACCATAGACGCCATGCTGGAGGCGGTTCCCATCGTCATGCAATGACCCCGAGAGCGGTTCATGCACGACTCGGCGCTGATGAATTCTTCGATGTCTATTGTTCCGGCCGAACTTCCTCCGACATTTGCCACACCCCAGTGCCTGAGCCAATGCTTTTACCCTTATGGCGTCCATTGAGCATAGGGCCGCCGGAGATGCCGATGGTTGGCAGGTTGCAACTGGCAGCCCCCATCATCAGTGCGGGGGTGGTTTTGTCGCAACCCATCATCAAGACCACGCCATCGATTGGATTGGCGCGGATAGACTCTTCGACGTCCATGGAGGCCAGGTTGCGAAACAGCATCGCCGTCGGGCGCAGGTTGGATTCGCCGAGTGACATCACTGGAAACTCGACGGGAAAGCCGCCAGCCTCATACACCCCTCGCTTAACATGCTCAGCCAACTCCCGAAAGTGAGCGTTGCAAGGTGTCAGCTCAGACCAGGTGTTGCAAATACCGATGACCGGTCGCCCATCAAAAAGATGGTGTGGCAGGCCTTGATTTTTCATCCAACTGCGATGAATAAAACCATCCTTGTCCATCTTGCCAAACCAAGCTTGACTACGCAGTTTTTTGTCAGAAGAGTTTGTCATAAATAGTTAATTTGTGTTAAAGCTGACTAAAGAGCCGTTGAAAGCGATTGCCAAGTTCGAACGAAATGGCTGGCTTTGGCCGAGGTCTCTTCAAGAGACTGACCGGGGCGGTACAGGGAGGATCCCAGTCCGAAGCCGTTCGCGCCCGCTTTGGCGTAGACAGCCATGTTTTCCGGCGTGATCCCGCCAACCGGGAACATCAAGGTCGTTGGAGGGTACCACTTGTCGTAGAGCGCCCAGAGCCGCAGCACCAATCAGTTCCGCCGGAAAAAGTTTCAGGGCGTTTGCACCTTCCCTGAGGGCCATGAATGCTTCTGTGGGCGTCGCCACCCCTGGCACACAAATCAAACGACTGTTGTGGGCAGCGCGAATGATCTCTGGATCGCAATGCGGTGACACGATGAGCTGGCCGCCTGCTTGGGCCACTTCTCGAACCTCGGCGACCGATGTCACGGTGCCGGCACCTAAAATACAGCCCGAGGAAAAGTGTTGACTGAGTCGCCTGATGCTCTCGAACGGCTGCGGAGAGTTGAGGGGAACTTCAATGACACGAATGCCACTATTTACAAGCACTTGGCCGAGTTCAACCACTTCGGCAGGCACTGCACCACGCAAGATTGCGATCAGCGGCGCGTGTCGCAGACTCTCGAGGAATAAATCATGTCGCATGAGTGCCTTTCAGTTGTCTGACCAGACCTGCCGATAACGCAACTTTCCAGAGCCCTTGAGGCGCTGTGTTGTCAAGCACTGCGGTAGGCCGATAACCGACCAAGGTCAGCGCACGTTCATAGCGGCTGGAAAGTTCAGGTGCGCCAACAAGCCCTAAAGGCGTCACCGGCCTGCTGTGCGATTGCTTCAGCGCAGCGGCTAATTCGCATCCAATGAGGAGGCCCGACAGATAGTCTGAGGATTCATGGGGAGGAAGCTCGCCTGCTAGCACTTTGGAGCGAGCACTGAACAGCAGAGAGATCAACATGCCCGGCGTTGCTGCATAGGCCAGGCGGAGGCCTTCCTCAAAAGCGGCCCAGTAGGTCGAGGTGGGCAGTGCCGTAGGCATTAAACGTCCGAGTATTGAATGCTGACGGAGCACAGCAAAGAGTTCGCCGGCCATGCTGGTCATGAAATGCGTGATCCTGCCCGCCTCTATCCAGACCCACTTGGAATGCGTCCCGGGTAGCACAATGCAAGATTGAGCCTCCCATTCGGGCCTGATGGACAAGGCACCGAGGACTTGAATTTCTTCGCCACGCATCACGTCTGCGACGACAGAGTTGCCAGTGCTGGTGATTTGCGAAGGCAAAACAAGCCCTGGGGCAATATGAATGCGGGTGCCCGACAAGCTAGTGACTGTTGTGAGGTGCCGATGAAAACGAGCAACCTCAATCGGGCAGGCCAGGTATGGTGCTTCGCGCCAGCCATGTGTGCTTCCGACCATTCCACAGGCAATCACAGGCAATCCCGGCCAGCGAGTGAGCCAGTCGCTGACCATACTTTCGAAAGCTTGGTTGAATCCTTCGATCAAGGATGCGCTGGGAAACTGTTGAATTCCCCATGGGGCCTCGCGCCGCAAAGCGACATTTCCCTGCGCGTCCAGAAGAAAGACCCTGAGACTGCTGGTTCCCCAATCCAGCGCGATCAAGGCTGGGTCGTTGATCTCTGCCCAGTTCTCTACCCTAGATGTCATGACCTTTTCCCATCCATCCCAGTTCTCGGGAAATCGCGTCTGCAGTGGCGCGTACCACTGGCCCAAGTTCATCAAGCCGCTCCAGAGGCATATAGGGCAGCGTGCTGGCGACGCTCAAAGCGGCGATCACAGCACCGCTGGCATCATGAACGGCTGCCGCTACGCATCGGATGCCATGCTCGTTTTCCTCCAGGTCAAACACATAGCCCCGCGTCTTGCCCTCTAGGACGGCGCTTTCGTATGCCTCCAGACTCAAGGCGTTGGGCGGCGGCAATTGGGACTGCTCGTGCATTTGCCGAGCTTCACGGTACAGCCCTGCCCACTGCTCACGTGGCAGGGCCAGCGTCAGCGCCTTGCCTATGCCGGTGGTGGCCAATGGCATCCGGTGGCCAATGCGTGAGCGCATCTCTAGCCCGCGAGTACCTGAGATCTTGTCCAGGTACATGACCTCTTGACCCACCACCACCCCAAAATGCACGGTATCGCAGGTGTGGTTTGCTAGGTGTTGCAAGTGCGGCCGTGCCAGCGTGGTGAGGGACATTTGCTCAAGGGCAGCTGCTCCCAGTCCAATCAGCTTAGGGCCGAGCAAATACCCGTCCGGTCGTGTGTGCCGCAGCCACCCTTCGAGTACCAGCCCTCGCAGAAGCCGGTGCGTTGTGCTGCGAGGGGTGCCCAAATGCTCGGAAATTTGGCTTGCCGTGCGAACCTTGCCCGCTACAAATTCAATCAATGCAAAGCCGCGGAGCATCGTCTGGATACCCGCCGTCTGTTGATGCGATTTCCCTTCCACGCTTTGCTTCACTGTGTGGCCCTGGTTTACGTTGGGGAAATTCTAGGAAGAGAATTTGTATGTGTCAATATTTGAAATATTGTCCCAATATATGGGTTTATTTAAACGGTTGCCAGTGAAGCCACAGAGTCGTCACCCTCATGCACGACGAGTGCAGTGACCAGTTGTGCGATTCGGTTCGTCTATGGGGCGTAGCGGTATCGCCCTTTGAATTTATCTTCCCGGTCAATCATGAAAAATTTCCAAAATTGGATCGATGTCCAACGCGGTTGATTTGATGCAGCAGGAAACGCTTTCAAGCATCCACTATCCCTTCTCCAGCCGTGCCTTAGATCTGATCCGGGTGCGATTGAATGAAGGCTAAGCGGTTCGTGCAGGGCGGTGCAGTTGTGGTGTAATCCGAAAAAACGGATGGCTAACGAGGTGCGAGCACTTCTTGGCTGTCCTAAAAAACGACCTGCGGGCCTGTGCCCGTCGGGTCGCCCCACGATGAAAGCTGTGCCGCGCCGCTGGAATGTGTTTGCAGCGCGTACTTGCCCATTGGCATGGCTATAAAAAAACGGGTGGAAAAAAGCGGATGGCTAACGGGATTCAAAAATCCCCTGGCTGCCCTAAAAAACGACCTGCGGGCCCATGCCCGTCGGGTCGCCCCACGATGAAACTTATTTGGTCAAAATCAACTTGCCTTGGCGCGTCGCTTGCAGCCGGTAGGTGGCGCCGTTGTGCGCAATTTCTATGATTTTTCTGCCTTGCAGCAAAGATTCACTGCGCAGCGGTTGGCCGCTGTGGTTGTCGTTGCTGTCATGGTTGAGTAAGGGCATACCCGTCATGCCGTGTTTGGGCAATTGCAGGGTGGGCCGGTGTTGACTGGGGGTCATGGTTGCCTCCTGAGGGTTAAGGGTTTTTGGGTTCGGTGATAAAGCCAATCTTGCTCAAGCCCGCTTGTTGCGCAGCGGCCATGGCTTGGGCCACGCGCTCGTAGCGCACGGCTTTGTCGCCGCGTATGTGCAACTCGGGTTGCGGCTGGGCGGCGGCGGCGGTTTGCAAGCGGGCGCTTAAGTCGGCGTCGCTGATGGGGTTTTCGTCCCAAAAGTAGTTGCCGTTGGCGTCCACGCTCAAGCGCACGGTTTGGGGCTTGTCTTGGTTGGGCTGGTTGCTCGCTTGCGGCAAGTCGATGTTGACCGCGTGTTTCATCACCGGCACGGTGATGATGAAGACGATGAGCAACACCAGCATCACGTCTATGAGGGGGATCATGTTGATCTCGCTCATGACGTCGTCGTTGTCGCTGTCTGAGTAGAAAAAGCCATGGTGGTGGAGTCGGTCAGCGCTTACGCTTTTTTCATGGGGATGACCACGCCGTCGCTGCCACTGCTGACGCGGGCGCCGGTGACAAAGTAGGCGTGCAAATCGTGGGCGAAGCGGTTGACTTTGTGCAGCACACCTTTGTTGCCACGCACCAAGGCGTTGTAGCCCAGCACGGCGGGTATGGCCACGGCCAAGCCCAAAGCGGTCATGATGAGGGCTTCGCCAATGGGGCCGGCCACTTTGTCTATGGTGGCGTTGCCGGCAACGCCAATGCCCAAGAGCGCGTGGTAAATGCCCCAGACGGTGCCAAACAAGCCCACGAAGGGGGCCGTGGAGCCGACGGATGCCAGCACCGCCAAACCCGCTTGCAGCCGGGCGGTGAAGTCGTCGGCGGTGTTGCGCAGCGTGCGGGTGATCCAGTCGCTTACGTCCAAGCTGTCGTGCAATTGCGGTTTTTGTTGGCCGTCTTGGTGCAACACGTGGCGGGTGGCTTCACGGCCTTGGATGGCCAGTTCACGAAACGGGTTGCTGGGGTCGGTGCCGAGTTTGGACAAGCCATCGGCAAAGTCGCTGCTGTGCCAAAAGGCTTCGCAAGCGCGGGCTTGGGCGCGGTGGCGGCGCAAGTCCAGGGCTTTGATCACAATCACCATCCACGAAGACAGCGACATGAGCAACAAAATGATGGCGACGCTGCGGGTGACCCAGTCACCTTGTTGCCAAACGTTGGCAAGGCCAAATTGCATGTCCATGGAAACACTCACTCCAAAACAAAATTAATCGGGATGTTGAACCACATGGCCTCGGGCACGCCGTTGCGTTTGCCGGGCACGTAACGCCAGCGCAAAACGGTTTGCCGGGCGGTGTTGTCCAGTCGGTCGTAGCCGCTGGACTGGGTAATTTCGGCGCGGGAGGCGCTGCCGTCCACTTCAATCAACACCCGCAGCATGACGCGGCCTTGTTCGCTGAGGCGGCGGCTCAAAGCCGGGTAGGGCGGCGCTGGGTTGTTGAGGTAGGCCGCTTGGCTCGACGGCAACTCTATGCGCGGCGGCGGAGGGGGTGCCGGTGGTGCGCTGGGTGCGGCTGTGGCCGTGATGGGCTCGGGCGTTGTGGGCGCTGGGGCCGCTGCAGGGGTTACAGGTTGAGGACGCGATGTTTCGCGTTTAACGACGGGTTTAACGGCAGGTTTGACCGCCGGTTTTTTTGACCACTTCGGGCTGGGCTGCCTGAGCCGGGGCGGGTTGCGGCTGCTGGGGTTGCGGTGGCGCCGGTTCTATCCACGTGGCCAACAGCCGCACCGGCACCACCACTTCTGCGGCGCGGCGCAGCAAGCCCGATTGCAGTGCCCACAGCAAACCCACGTGCAAGGCCACCACGGCTGAAGCAACCAGCACGTTGCGCGAGACCGGCGGAATGCGGACCGGCGCTGGCATGGGGGCGGTGGGGCTGAAAGACATGGTGTGGATTGGGGTGGGCCGTGGCTCAGGGTGGTCAGTGCTGCGGATGTGGGCTTTGGTGGTGGGTGTGTGAAGGTTTTGCGTGAGCGCGCACAGCGGGCCGCAAAGCCCAGACCGCGCCGGCGATCACAAAAATTAAGCTACTACCCAATGCAAGGGTTGAGATGAGGGTGTTGTCCATGCCGGGGCCTCCATAAGATGGCGGGCGCGTGAGGCTCTGCTTGGGCGGTGCTGTGGCAGTGGTCAATGATGTCGCGCACGCAGCGTTCACATTGCCCGCATTGGGTTGACACACCCAGTTCAAACTGAATGTCGTCAAAGCCCAAACCCGCTTGCGCTTGGTGGACGATGTCTCGGTCACTGATGCGTTTACAGACACACACAATCATGGCGTACTCACGGTGGCTGGCTGTTGATGAAGGCCTCAGTATAAATGAGAATCTATCTCATTCATAAATTTTTTTCGTAAGATTTTTTCAGACACTTGTGACACGGCTGGGCCAACGCTCTAGCCCGAATATTTCACCAGGTCGCTGTTTTTCTCCCCGGTCCACCGCATGAGCACAGACTTTTTTGGCGATAAGCTGCAGATCCAATGGATAGCGAACGCTACGCGCCCGAGTGCACTGCGCTGCGGCGCGCTGGCCGCGTTGCTTCTCCTTGTGGGCATGAGCCCACTGCGTTGGCGCGCCTTGCCAGCGCACCGCAGCACAGCACACTCGGGCGCGTCCCTGGTGAAATATTCGGGCTAGCGCATGACCGCAGCGGGTGTTCAAGATGTCTGAAACAAGCGTGCGCAAAGGGGTTTGTTTCGGGCTCTTTAGAATGCGCTCATACCAACTGAGCCCACTGGGGTCAGGTCTGTTTCATTTTCAGGAGACCATGGGTGCCCAAAAGCCAAACCACTACCGATGCTGCCGCGAGCCAGGCAGCTCATCCAATGCCGCAGCCGGCGCGCGCGTGATCAAAAAATACCCCAACCGCAGGCTGTATGACACCCAGACGTCGTCTTACATCACCTTGGTCGAGGTTAAACAATTGGTGATGGACAACGCGGTTTTTGTGGTGCGCGACGCCAAAACCGGCGAAGACTTGACCCGCTCCATCTTGTTGCAAATCATTTTGGAAGCCGAGACCGGCGTGGCGCCGCTGTTTACCGAGCCGGTGCTGGCCAACATCATTCGTTTTTATGGCCACGCCATGCAAGGCTTTATGGGGGCTTACCTAGAGAAAAACGTGCAAATGTTCATGGACATGCAGCAGCGCATGACCGAGCAACCGGGCGGCGCTTTAACGCCTGAGATGTGGCAGCAGTTTCTCACCATGCAGTCACCGCTGATGCAAGGCATGATGGGCAATTACATGGAGCAGTCCAAAAGCGCTTTTGTGAAAATGCAAGAACACATGAAAGAGCAAATGGAGCGCAACAACGAGCAGGTGTGGGCGGCCATGGGGGTTAAGCGCTGAATCGCGCCCCCTGGTGCTGGTGTGTTTTCGCTGCCACCATTGCTGGCTACAACAGCGCGGCACAAAAACGCAAGGCGTGGGGCAGACCTGAGACAATACGCCGCTTATGAACGCACCTGCTAATACCCCCGCTTTCCCTCCCGCGACCCCCGCGCCCAAAGTGGGCTTTGTCTCTTTGGGCTGCCCCAAGGCCTTGACGGACTCTGAGTTGATACTGACCCAGCTCAGCGCCGAAGGCTATCAAACCAGCAAAACCTTTGACGGGGCCGATTTGGTCATTGTCAACACCTGCGGTTTTATTGACGACGCCGTGAAAGAAAGCCTGGACACCATTGGTGAGGCTTTGGCCGAAAACGGCAAAGTCATTGTCACCGGCTGTTTGGGCGCGCGCCAAGGCGAGGGTGGCGGCAATTGGGTGACGCAGATACACCCGGCGGTGCTGGCCGTCACTGGCCCACACGCCACGCACGAGGTGATGGAGGCGGTGCACACGCATTTGCCCAAGCCACACAACCCGTTTGTGGATTTGGTGCCTGCGGCCAACGCCGTGCCGGGTGTGGGCATCAAGCTCACGCCGCGCCATTACGCTTACCTCAAAATCAGCGAAGGCTGTAACCACCGCTGCACGTTTTGCATCATCCCGTCCATGCGCGGTGATTTGGTCAGCCGCCCCGTGGGCGATGTGTTGACCGAGGCGCGTAAATTGTTTGAAGGCGGCGTCAAGAGTTGCTGGTGGTCAGCCAAGACACCTCAGCCTACGGCGTGGATGTGAAATACCGCACCGGGTTTTGGGACGGCAAGCCAGTCAAAACCCGCATGCTGGACTTGGTGCAGCAACTGGGCGAGATCGCCAAAGGCTTTGGCGCTTGGGTGCGCTTGCACTACGTCTACCCCTACCCGCATGTGGACGAGGTGTTGCCGCTGATGGCTGAGGGCTTGGTGTTGCCGTATTTGGATGTGCCGTTTCAACACAGCCACCCCGATGTGCTCAAGCGCATGAAGCGCCCGGCCAGCGGCGAAAAAAACGCAGAGCGCTTGTTGCGCTGGCGCGAAATCTGCCCTGAACTGGTGGTGCGCAGCACGTTCATTGCCGGCTTTCCGGGTGAGACCGAAGCCGAGTTCCAACACCTGCTGGACTTTGTGCGCGAAGCGCAAATTGACCGCGCCGGTTGTTTTGCGTATTCACCCGTTGACGGCGCCAGCGCCAACGACTTGGCCGGTCCCGTGCCTGAGGCGGTGCGCGAAGAGCGCCGCGCCCGCTTCATGGCCACGGCCGAACAAGTCTCGGCCCAGCGCTTGCAGCGCTACGTGGGCGCCACCATGCAAGTGTTGGTGGACGCCGCGCCCGGTTTGGGCAAAAAAGGCGGGGTAGGGCGCTCGTACGCCGATGCGCCGGAGATCGATGGTGTGGTGCGCTTGTTGCCACCAGAGAAAATCAGCAAACAACTCAAAGTGGGTCAATTCACCCAAGCCCGCGTGGTGGCCACCGAAGGGCATGATTTGGTGGCCTTGCCGGTATAAACGATGGGGCGGCTTGAGAAAAAACGCCGCCTATTCACGGGGTTGCTGCAGGTGTCGGGTGCCGGTTTTTCGGCGACAGCCTTACCCAAACAACTTCAAAATCAACCCTTAAAACCTTGCGGCCAAACAAAAAGGCTTGCCGCTGACACGTACAAGCCTTTAAGGGTCTTTATGATGGTGCCCAAGAGAGGACTCGAACCTCCACGCCTCTCGGCGCTAGTACCTGAAACTAGTGCGTCTACCAATTCCGCCACCTGGGCATCTCAGGAAAGAGCGGGAGTATAGCACCAATGCCGCTAACACAAGCCCTGCGGGGCGCAGAATGAAACACAAACAACACGTGAACGAAAAAACCGATTTATTGGCCGAA
>JASJYW010000027.1:55843647-55888428 GCA_030386875.1 Morinoia aosen
AAGCCCATGAGCGCCCGACTGTTGTATGTGGTGGGCCCATCGGGCGCGGGCAAAGACAGCGTGCTGCAAGCTTTGCGCGAGGCATGGCAGCCGCATTGGCCGCACGCTCATTGGGCGCGCCGTTGCATCACCCGACCCGCTGCAGCGGGCGGGGAAGCGCACGAAAGCGTGACAGACGCTGTGTTTGAGCAACTGCGCCAAGCTGGCGGCTTAGCCATGCATTGGCAAGCCAATGGCTTGCACTACGGCGTGCGGCCCAGCGAGTTGGCACCGTTGCAAACTGGGCATTGGGTGTGGGTCAACGGTTCACGGGCGCATTTGCCCACGGCCTTGCAACACTGGCCGGACTTGACCGTGGTGCACATCACCGCCCCCGCCGATGTGTTGCGCCAGCGTTTACAAGCGCGGGGCCGTGAAGATGCCGCCGCCATTGAGCGCCGCCTGGCCCGTGAGGTGGCGCAAGACTGGCCGCCGCAGACCTTGCACATCATCAACGACGGGGCTTTGGACGTTGCGGTGCAGCGCTTGCGCGCGGCGTTGGCGCAGCGGTTGGGGATGGGGGCGTTGGTTTAAACGTTGCCGGTGGTGGCGGCGGGCGCGCACACGGTGCAATCGTTTTGCCGCGCCAGCCGTATGTCTTGAAACACCATGCTACGGCCTTCCAGCATCAGCAGCCTACCCACGCGCTGTGAGTCCATGCCGACCAACAGCTTGAGGGCTTCAGCCGCTTGAAGGCTACCGACAATGCCCACCAAAGGCGCAAAACACGCCCATGGTGGCGCAGCGGGTTTCTTCTGGCGCGGTGTCTTCGGGAAAGAGACAGGCGTAACACGGGCTGCTGGGTTGGCGCGCATCAAAGACGCTTAAACTGGCCGTCAAAGCGAATGGCCGCGCCCGAGACCAAGGGCACGCGGTGTTGCACGCAGGCGCGGTTGATGGCGTGGCGGGTGGTGAAGTTGTCGCTGCAGTCAATCACCACTTGCGCTTGTGGCACCCAGCGGTTGAGCGCGGCGGCATCGAGGCGCTGCACCACGGGGTGCACCACGGGGTCGGGGTTGATGGCTTGCATGGCCACGCGGGCTGACTCGGCTTTGGGCGTGCCCACGCGGTCCAAGGTGTGGGCGATTTGGCGCTGCAAGTTGGTGGCGTCAACGTGGTCGGGGTCGGCCAGCGTGATGCGGCCTACGCCGGCGCTGGCCAGGTACAAGGCCACGGGGGAGCCCAAGCCACCCGCGCCGACGATCAGGGCGTGGGCGTCCAGCAAGCGCTGTTGGCCCTCCACCCCCAGCTCATCGAGCAAGAGGTGGCGGGAGTAGCGCAGCAGTTGCTCGTCGGTCACAAAGCCATCATTCAGCCATCAGCCCTGCATCACTCAGGCACGGCAGGGTTGTCGGCTTCAGTGCCGTCTTTTTTGACTGCTGCACGTTCGGTCTGCGTGGTGCTGACCACCACGGGCAAGCCTTTGAGTTGGTTCAAGGCTTGCTGCAATTGGAAGTCTTTGTCGGAGCCAAATTCAGGCATTAAGCGCAGGCCGGGGTCTTTGCGGATGGCTTCTTCCAAGCGCAAGCGGGCTTGTTCGCGGGCATCTTCGCGCGCTTTGATGGCCTCGGGGTCTTGCTTGTCTTCTTTGCTGGCAATGCCCAGGTGGTCGGTCAAATCGGCTTCGCGGGTGCGCAAGGCGGCAAAGGGGTTGCCGTCTTTGGACTCGTCCACCAACACATTGGGCACTATGCCTCTGGCTTGTATGGATTGGCCCGATGGGGTGTAGTAACGCGCCACGGTGAGCTTGAGGCCGGTGTCTGTGCCCAGCGGGCGCACCACTTGCACCGAGCCTTTGCCAAAGGTTTGGCTGCCCATGAGGGTGGCGCGTTTGTGGTCTTGCAAAGCACCGGCAACGATTTCGCTGGCCGATGCCGAGCCTTCGTTGACCAACACCACAATGGGAACGGTTTTGTAAAAGCCTTTGGTGGCCTTGGTCAGTTGGGCAATGGGGTCGTCGCCAGCGCGGCGCAAGTAAAACTGCGGCGCGGCTTTGTAGGTGATTTTGCTGTCTTGTACTTGCCCGTTGGTGGAGACCACCACGGCGTCGTCGGGCAAGAAAGCGGCTGAGATGGCCACGGCCGCATCGAGCAAACCACCGGGGTCGTTGCGTAAATCCAGCACCAAGCCTTTGAGGTTGGGGGGTGTCTTTGTAGATGGTTTGGAGTTGGCGCGTGAAGTCTTCCACTGTGCGCTCTTGGAACTGTGAAATGCGCAGCCAAGCGTAGCCGGGCTCGACCACTTTGGACTTGACGCTGACGGTTTTGATTTCAGCGCGTGTGATGACGACGGTGAAGGTGCGGCTTTCATCGCGGCGGAAGACGGTGAGCGAGACTTTGGTGTTGGGCTGGCCGCGCATGCGTTTGACGGCGGCGTTGATGCTCATGCCTTTGACGGGGGTGTCGTCAATTTTGGTGATCAAGTCGTTGGTTTTGAGGCCGGCGCGAAACGCTGGGGTGTCCTCAATCGGCGAGACCACTTTGACCAAGCCGTCTTCCATAGTGATTTCTATGCCGACGCCGACAAAGCTGCCCGAGGTGTGCTCGTTGAGTTCTTTGAACGATTTTTTGTCGAAGTATTGCGAGTGCGGATCCAGGCCACTGACCATGCCGGCAATGGCGTCTGAGATCATTTTTTTCTCGTCCACCGGTTCCACATAATCACTTTTGATCATGCCAAAAACGGCGGCAAATTGCTGCAACTCTTCGAGCGGCAGCGGTGCCAGCGTATTGCGCGCAACGGCTTGGATTTGCACCGTGGTCAGGGCGCCGGCCAAAGCCCCTATGGCCACCCAGCCGGCAATTTTTAGTTTCTGACCCATTTCATTTCACCTTAAAAACGACGTATCACTATAAATGCTTTGGCAAGCTTGGACGGTTTTTTACTGCCGAGGTTCCCAGCGGTGGTGCGTTTGGCCGAGACGCTTGAGCGGCCCAGCCTGCGCCGCACAGCTTTTAAGCCTTGCCTTGGCTGGCAACGGCCGCCGCCGCTTGGGCTGCGGCTTCGGTATCACCCAGGTAGTAGTGGCGCAGCGGCTTGAGCTCAGCGTCCAACTCATAAACCAAGGGAATACCGTTGGGGATGTTTAAACCCACAATGTCGGCGTCTGAGATGCCGTCCAAGTATTTGACCAAGGCCCGAATGCTGTTGCCGTGCGCGGCCACCACCACACGCTTGCCGTGTTGCAAGGCGGGCGCAATGGCTTCTCGCCAAAACGGCAGCACGCGGGCGACGGTGTCTTTGAGGCATTCGGTCAGTGGCACCTCTTCGGGTTTGAGTCGGGCGTAGCGGCGGTCGTCGCGCTCGCAGCGTGGGTCGGTGGGCTCAAGCGCCGGTGGCGGGGTGTCGTAGCTGCGGCGCCAGGTCAACACTTGCTCGTCGCCGTATTCTTTGGCGGTTTCGGCTTTGTTCAAGCCTTGCAACGCGCCGTAGTGGCGCTCGTTCAAGCGCCAACTGTGCACCACCGGCAGCCAGGTTCTGTCCATCTCGTCCAAGGTGTGCCACAAGGTGCGGGTGGCGCGTTTGAGCACGCTGGTGTAGGCGACATCAAAGTCGTAGCCCTCGGCTTTGAGCAAGCGTCCTGCATTTTTGGCTTGTTCAATGCCGGTGGGGGTTAAGTCAACATCGGTCCAGCCGGTGAAGCGGTTTTCCAGGTTCCAGGTGGACTCACCGTGGCGTATCAAAACAAGCTTGTGCATGGCAAAAAACAGGGGTTGGAAAAAGACAAGGAAAGGACAAGGAAAGACAGCATTCTAAAATCCCGGCTTCTCAAGAAAGGATTGATGTGAATTTCCTCATCGACAACTGGATGTTGATTGCGGTTGCGCTGGTCTCTGGCGCGATGTTGTTGTGGCCGACGGTCAGCAGCGGCGGTGGCGTGGGCGCGCTGTCGGCCAACGACGCTGTGATGCGCATGAACCGCGAAAAAGCCGTGGTGATTGACGTGCGCAACCCCGACGAATTTGCCGCAGGCCACATTGTGGGCGCGCGCAATGTGCCGCTGGACAAGTTGGAGTCAGAGTTGCCCAATGCAGTCAAAAACAAAAGCTTTGCGCTGATTGTGGTGTGCGCCAGTGGTGCGCGCGCGCGCCGTGCGGTGGGGGTGGCGAAAAAGTTGGGGTATGACAACAGCCAAGCCCTCACCGGTGGCATGGGTGCTTGGCGCACGGCCAACTTACCGGTGCAAAAAACCTGACAATGACAAGCTTGTTTCTTTTTGAATGAGAGCTTGTCATGTCAGCCGTTCGTATGTACACCACCGCCGTTTGCCCTTATTGCATGCGTGCAAAAGCCTTGCTCAAGCAGCGCGGGGTGACGCAAATTGAAGAGATCCGCATCGATACCGACCCGGCCCCAGCGCGAGCACATGATGAAGATCACGGGTCGGCGCACCGTGCCACAAATCTTTATTGGTGAGCGCCACATTGGCGGCAGCGACGATTTGATGGCACTTGACAGCCGCGGTGAATTGGCCCCTTTGTTGGCGGCTTGATGTGGCACGAAGGTGTTGGCGGGCGCAGTAGCAGGCGTTTTTGGCGCTTGGGTTTGTTGGGTCAGGGTCAACACCTGACATAATTGCCCAATGTCAGCCCGCCCCGGCAGTGCGTCTGTTGGGAGGATTATTTTTTTGTTATCACTGAAAGTCTCTCATGGCCAACGAGCAAGCCCCTATGTTTCAGTCTATGTTTCAGCCGGTATTCCCCCCAATTTTTCAGATTCAGCGCTCTTACCTCAAAGAGGCCTCGCTGGAGCAACCCAACTCGCCCGCCATCTTGCTCGAGCAAGCGCAGCCCACCGTTGATGTGCAGTTGGGCGTGGGCGCAGAAACCGTGGCAGATGGCATTTTTGAAGTCATCGTGACCGCAACGGTGCAGACCAAAATCAAAGACAAAACCGTGTTTTTGGTTGAAGCCACCCAAGCCGGCATTTTTGAAATTCGCCACGTGCCCGAGTCGCAAATGGGCTCTATCTTGGGCGTGACTTGCCCGCAGCTGGTTTACCTGTACCTGCGTGCCAACGTGGCGGATTTGATTCAGCGTGGCGGCTTCCCGCCCATACACCTGAGCGAAATCAACTTCCAGACGCTGTATGAGCAACAGCAGCGCCCGGCCCAAGACACAGAAACTGCGTCGCCTGCAGCTGTGGCAGCACCAGCAGAGCCGCAACCCACACAAGCACCTGCAGCAGCCCCACAAGAGCCTGTGCAGCCGCCCGTGAGTGCGCCAGTGCAAAACGCCGCACCGTCGCAGCCGCAAGACCCCACGTTTAACCCGTAAGCCTCAACCGGCATGCGTGACATTCTGGTTGTGGGCGCCGGAGCTTGGGGCTCGGCGCTTGCTATCAGTGCGGCCCAGTCAGGCGCAGCGCAGCGTGTCACGTTGTGGGCGCGCAGCGCCGATCAAGCCGCCCACATGCAGCAAGTGCGGGCCAACGCCCGTTATTTGCCGGGGCATGCATTTCCCCCAGCGCTCACCGTATTGGCCGGCGATTTAACCGCCGCTGCGGCCGGGCGTGACCTCATCATCGTGGCCACCCCTATGGCCGCTTTGCGCGCCACCTTAACGGTCTTGGCCGGCACAACCGCCGATGTGGCTTGGCTGTGCAAAGGCTTTGAGCGTGGGCAAGACCAAGCACATGGTTTGTTGGGCCACGAAATTTGGGCACAAGTGGCCCCTCAGCATTTGCCGCAAGCGCGCTGTGGCGTGCTCAGCGGCCCCAGCTTTGCGCAAGAAGTGGCCCGCAGCCAACCCACCGCTTTGGTCGCTGCCAGCACCCACCAAGCCACACGCGAGGCTTTGGTTGCAGCTTTTCACGGCGGTAGTCTGCGCGTTTATGCCAGCGACGATGTGGTGGGCGTGGAAGTGGGCGGTGCGGTGAAAAACGTGTTGGCCATTGCCACCGGCTTGTGCGATGGTTTGTCGCTGGGGCTGAACGCCCGCGCCGCCTTGGTGACACGGGGGCTGGCCGAGATGACCCGTTTGGGCGTTGCCTTGGGCGCACAAGTGGAGACTTTTATGGGCTTGTCTGGCCTGGGCGATTTGGTGTTGACCGCCACCGGAGACTTGAGCCGCAACCGCAAGATTGGCCAGCTGCTGGCCCAAGGCTTGGGCTTGCAGCAAGCGCTGGATTCGCTCGGTCATGTGGCCGAAGGCGTGTACAGCGCCCGCACCGTGGTGCAACGGGCCCGCCACTTGGGTGTGGAGATGCCAATAGCCCAAGCCGTGGTGGCTTTGTTGGACGGCGACATCAGCCCCATGGCTGCGGTGGCGCAGCTGATGGGCCGTGAGCCCACCACCGAAACCCCGCTGGCTTAACCGGATCATGCGCAGACCTGAAAAGGGCCGTCACACACCAGCGTGTCCCTCGTCGAATTGAAGGCCTTCGCATGATGAAGGCCTCAGCATGAGTTTGATCCGCAAAGCCCTACGCGGCATCGGTTTGTTCAGTTCCTTGGCGAAACGGTGAAACGAATCGGGGACAATACGCCTTTGATGCGCGTGGCCACTGCTTTCCTTGTGGCTGCGTTACACCGACAAGACCCGTGCGACCTACCATGAACGATGTGATCGAAGTCGACTATGAGCAACCCGCGTGCCCGACCCAGCGCGCCTGGGTGCGAGTGCCTGTAGAGCCCAGCCCTGAACGCCGCGCCGCGCTAAAGGTGCGCATACGCGAGCTGCTCCAAGCGCGCAATGCCGTCATGGTTTCGCACTATTACGTGCACCCCGATTTGCAAGACTTGGCCGAAGCCACTGGCGGCTTTGTCAGTGATTCGCTGGAGATGGCCCGCTTTGGTCGCGATCACGCGGCCACCACGCTGGTGGTCTCGGGGGTGCGCTTTATGGGCGAGACGGCCAAGATATTAAGCCCTGAAAAAACCGTGTTGATGCCCGAGCTGGAGGCCAATTGCTCGCTGGACTTGGGTTGCCCCATCAGCGAGTTCAACGCCTTTTGTGACCAACACCCCGATCGCACGGTGGTGGTGTATGCCAACACCAGCGCGGCCGTGAAAGCGCGGGCCGACTGGCTGGTGACGTCCAGTTGTGCGTTGGAAATTGTCTCGGCCTTGCACGCCAAAGGCCACAAAATTTTGTGGGCCCCTGACCGGCATTTGGGTGACTACATTCAGCGCCAAACCGGCGCCGACATGGTGATGTGGAAGGGCTCATGCATCGTGCACGACGAGTTCAAAGCGTTTGAGCTGCAAGCGTTGATGCAAGAACACCCAACGGCCAAAGTGTTGGTACACCCCGAAAGCCCGGCCGATGTGGTGGCCTTGGCCGATGTGGTGGGCTCCACCAGCGCCATTTTGAACGCCGCCCGTCAGTTGGAGGCCAACACCTTCATCGTTGCCACCGACAACGGCATGATGCACAAGCTGCGCACGCGCAACCCCGGTAAAACGTTTATTGAAGCGCCACGGCGGGCAACAGCGCCACGTGCAAAAGCTGCGCCCACTGCCCGTGGATGGCCATGAATGGTTTGGAGGCGGTGGCCCAGGTGTTAGAGCGTGGCAGCAACGCCATTGAAGTCGATCCCGCCATTGCCACCCGCGCCCGTTTGCCCATAGACCGCATGCTGGCGTTCACCGCCGCGCTCAAAGGTGGGCACGATGCGGGGGCTTTGGTGCCGCACATGGGGGCGGCGTAGACCTGGTTGCTTAGGCTGCTGCTGTAGCGGCCCCGCGTTATTTACGACGCCGTAAACGCCAGCCGCACGTAAATGGGGGCAAAAGCCTCGGCTTGGGTGAGCTCAATCAGCGTTTCTTTGGCCAGCTCCAACATGGCGATGAAGGTGACCACCAGCACCGGCACGCCTTTGCTGACATCAAACAAGTCGGCAAACTCCACAAACTTGCGGCCTTGCAAGTGGCGCAACACCAGGCTCATGTGTTCACGCACCGAGAGTTCTTCGCGGCTGATGTGGTGGTGTTGCACCAGCTTGGCGCGGTGCAAAATGTCTTGCCACGCTTGCTGCAATTCATGGGCGCTCACGTCGGGAAAACGCGGCGTCAGTGCTTGCTCAACATAAACTTGGGCACGCAAAAAATCGCGGCCAAATTGCGGTATTTCACCCAATTGCTGGGCCGCCAGTTTGATTTTTTCGTATTCCAACAGGCGCCGCACCAGCTCGGCGCGCGGGTCTTCCACCTCTTGGCCTTCTTCGGTTTCTTGGGCGGCAGCAGCATGCGTGACTTGATCTCTATCAGCATGGCTGCCATCAGCAAATACTCCGCGGCCAATTCCAAATTGCTGGCGCGATTTCATCCACATAGGCCAAATACTGGCGCGTGAGCGCGGCCATGGGGATGTCGAGGATGTTGAAGTTTTGCTTACGAATCAGGTACAGCAGCAAATCCAGCGGGCCTTCAAAAGCCTCTAGAAAAACCTGCAGCGCATCGGGCGGGATGTAGAGGTCTTGCGGCAGCGCAAACAAGGGCTCGCCGTACAAGCGCGCCAAAGCCACTTGGTCGATCACATCGGGCATGCCCGATGCCCCGGGCTGGGCCAAGGCCGCGTCCAGGTCAGATGACGAAACGTTGGCGTTCATGGAGGGCAAGGCGCGCAAGCCGACGGCTGCGGCTTAACGAGCGCTGGGCTCGGTTTGGTAAACGTAGGGTTGCTGCGCCACTTGAGCGGCACGCGCCTGGGCCGCTTGGTCGCGGTTGATGTGCTGGTCCCAGAGTAAGGCGCGGCCGCCCGTTGCTCGGCTTCTAGAGCTGGGTTGTTGGCTTTGAGTTGTTCAATGAACTGTGTCGCTTCGGATTGGTAGTCAGGGCGGCGAAAGAAGGACATAACGCAAGGTGTGGTGTTGTATGGGAGAAGCTGGGCATTCTACCGGGCGCAGCATGTATTGGGCTGCGCCCGCCTGTGGCAGCGGCCAGGCGATAAAGCGGTGCGTATCAGGCCTATTGCTTACCGCACCCGCATACCCGGTTGCGCGCCGGGCCAGGCTTCCAGAATAAAAATACCGGGGTGGGCTTTTTCATCGGCGTGGCTGGCGGCCAAGACCATGCCTTCGCTGACGCCAAACTTCATTTTGCGCGGCGCCAAATTGGCCACCATGACGGTGAGCTTGCCTTTTAAGTCTTGCGGTTGGTAGGCGCTGGCAATGCCGCTGAAGACGTTGCGCGTTTGCGCTTCGCCCACGTCCAAGGTCAGGCGCAGCAGCTTGGTTGAGCCTTCAACCGGCGTGCAGTCCACGATGCGGGCCAGGCGCAAATCCACTTTGGCAAAGTCGTCAATGGTGATGGTCTCGGCCATGGCTTCGCCGCCGGGCAGGGCTGCAGATTCTGCAGCGGGCGTGGGGGCTGGCTTTTCTGATGGTTCAAACAAAGCGTCCAGCTGCTTGACATCCACGCGCTGCATCAAGTGTTGATACGCCCCAATGCCGTGACCGGCTGGCAGCAGCGCGCTGGCATGCGCCCACTGCAAAGCGGGCACTTGCAAAAAGGCCTCGACTTGCGCGGCCAGCGCCGGCAACACCGGTTTGAGGTAGAGCGTGAGCAAGCGAAAGGCTTGAATGCAGGTGGAGCAGACGTCTTGCAAGCGGGCCTCTTGGCCATCTTGTTTGGCCAATTCCCAGGGCTTGTTGGCGTCCACGTATTCGTTGACGCGGTCGGCCAGCAACATGATCTCGCGCACCGCGCGCGCGGTGTCGCGCTTGTCGTAGGCCTGGGCGATGGGGTCGGCTTGTTGTTGCAGCGTGGCCAGCAAGGCCGCGCCGTCGGCGCTGGCGTTGCTCAAACGGCCGTCAAAACGTTTGCTGATAAAGCCGGCTGCGCGTGAGGCGATGTTGACAAATTTGCCAATCAAATCGGCGTTGACGCGGGCCATGAAATCGCTGGCGTTGAAGTCTATGTCTTCGTTGCGGCCATTGAGTTTGGCGGCGATGTAATAACGCAGCCATTCGGCGTTCATGCCCAGTTGCAAGTATTTGAGCGGGTCTAGACCGGTGCCCCGGCTTTTGCTCATTTTTTCGCCGTTGTTCACGGTTAAAAAGCCGTGCACACAAATTTGATCGGGCGTTTTGCGGCCGCTGAATTTGAGCATGGCGGGCCAAAACAAGGTGTGAAAGGTGACGATGTCTTTGCCAATAAAGTGCACTTGCTCCAGCGCCGGGTCGGCCATGTAGGCGTCGTAGTCTTGGCCGCGCTGGGCCAGCAGGTTTTTCAGCGCCGCCAAATAGCCCACGGGCGCGTCCAGCCAGACGTAAAAATACTTGCCCGGGGCGTCCGGAATTTCTATGCCAAAGTAAGGCGCGTCGCGGCTGATGTCCCAGTCGCCCAAGCCTTCGCTGGTGCTGCCGTCGGGGTTGCTGCGCACGGTAAACCACTCTTTGACTTTGTTGGCCACTTCGGCTTGCACGTGCTCGCCGTTTTGGGTCCAGTCTTGCAAAAAGGCCACGCAGCGGGGGTCGGAGAGTTTGAAGAAAAAATGTTCCGACGTTTTAAGCACCGGCTTGGCGCCTGAGAGTGCGGAGTACGGGTTGATCAAATCGGTGGGCGCGTACACCGTGCCGCAGACCTCGCAGTTGTCGCCGTATTGGTCTTTGGCGTGGCATTTGGGGCATTCGCCTTTGATGTAGCGATCGGGCAAAAACATGCCTTTTTCGGGATCAAAGAATTGCTCAATGGTGCGCGACTCGATCAAGCCGGCAGCTTTTAAATCGCGGTAAATGGCTTGTGCCAATTCGGTGTTTTCTGCGCTGTGGGTGGAGTGCCAGTTGTCGTGCTGGATGTGAAAGCCTTCTAAATACGGCTTGCGGCCAGCGGCAATGGCGGCCACAAACTGCTCGGGCGTTTGGCCGTTTTTTTCCGCCGCAATCATGATGGGCGCGCCGTGCGCGTCGTCCGCGCCCACAAAGTCCACGTGGTGACCCATGAGGCGCTGAAAACGCACCCAGGTATCGGCCTGTATGTATTCCATGATGTGGCCAATGTGGAAATGGCCGTTGGCATAAGGCAGGGCGGTGGTGACGAAGAGGCGGCGTGGGCTCATGGGGCGCTGGAGGTGTAAAAACGGGAACAAGAGGCGGAAACAACACGCCATTTTACGAAGGTGTTCAGTGGCTCGGAGTGGTGTCTGGGCGCAGCTGGGTGTGTCGGCAGGCCAAGCTGGCATGCCATGCCAGCTTGGGTTGTATACCACTCAAAACGCTGAAAGCGTGTCCGCTTACACCTTGCGCTGCCACACAGCGGCAAAAAAGCCGTCGCTGCCGTGGCGGTGTGACCACAGCTGCAAATGCGGGCCGGCGCACAAAGCGTCGGCTTGGGCCACGCTGGCGCGGCTCAAGCAGTCGCTGGCGTTCAGCGGCTCAAAGTCGGGGTGGGCGGCGGCAAAGCGTTCGGCCTGTTCTTGGTTTTCAGCGCGCAGCAAGCTGCAGGTGGCATAGACCAAACGCCCGCCGGGTTTGACCAAACGCGCGGCGCTGTCCAAGATGGCTTGTTGCAATGCCACCCAATGGGCCACGGTCTCTGGCGTTTGCCGCCATTTGGCGTCGGGGTGGCGGCGCAGCGTGCCCAGCCCTGAGCACGGCGCGTCCACCAACACACGGTCAATCTTGCCGGCCAGGCGTTTGATGCGCTCGTCGCGCTCGTGCGCAATCGCCACCGGGTGTATGTTGGACAAGCCGCTGCGGGCCAAGCGCGGCTTGAGTGCATCGAGCCGGTGGGCCGAGGTGTCAAACGCGTACAAGCGGCCGGTGTTGCGCATGGCCGCGCCCAAGGCCAGGGTTTTGCCGCCGGCGCCGGCGCAAAAATCGGCCACCATTTCGCCGCGTTTGGCTTCTAACAACACGCTCAGCAGTTGTGAGCCTTCGTCTTGCACTTCGGCCCAGCCTTGGGTGAAGACATCAAGCTTGTGCAGCGCCGGCTTGCCTTGCAAACGCAGGCCGTTGGGTGCGTAAGTGCAAGGCGTGACTGTGATGCCGTGGGCCGCCAAAGCCTCTATCACTTGCGCCGGTTTGGCTTTGAGTGTGTTCACGCGCACATCCAGCGGCGCGCCGTGTTGCAAGCTGGCGGCCAAGGTGTCAAATTCGGTGGCGTCTGCCATTTGCTCGCGCAGCGCTTGGGCCAACCACTCGGGCAAATTGTGGCGGTGCGGCGCCAGCCATTCGCTCTCGGGCAAGGCTTGGCAGTGGTCCAGCCAGGTTTTTTCGGTGTCGTTCAGCGCACTTTTGAGAAAGTCTTTGTCGCCGGGAAAACCCAAAATGGCCAAGCGCCGCCACTTAGAGCCTGAGCCCGAACGGGCCAACCACTCCAGCCGCAGCCGCTCCCGCAAGACGGCGTAGACGGTGTCGGACAGCGTGCTGCGCTCGCGCGGGCCCAGCGAGCGGTTGTCGCGAAAATACCGCGCCACCACCGCGTCGGCGGCGTAGTCAAATTTAAAAACCGCTTCAATCAAGCGGGCGCTTTCGTCAATCAAGGCCTTGGGGTGCATGGGCGCTATTGTCCCATTGCTGGTGTTCGGGCTTGGCGGGCTCTTATTTTTTTACGGCTACTGTATTTTTACCCGGGTTTTAAATTAAACCCGGGTAGAATCCGCGCCATGACAAAACCGAACACGCCACCAGCCGCCCCAACCGGGACGGCTTTTTTGAATGGCCGCCAATGGGCCCACGGCAGCTATGCCGAACTCAACCAAGCGCTGGCCCAGCGTTCACCCTCCGATGAAAGTGTGTTGGTGTTTGACGACGCCAGCGGTGCTTTGCTCGACCGGCCCTTGCCCGAGCCTGTGCCCACACCGGCTCCAACATCCGCAGCGACTGAAGCCGAGACGGGTGATGACACTGCCGCAGCCCCCAGCGTGGGCCGCCCGCGCTTGGGCGTGGTGGCACGTGAAGTGACGCTGTTGCCCCGGCATTGGCAATGGCTGGCCAACCAGCGCGGCGGGGCTTCGGCGGCTTTGCGCCGCTTGGTCGATGAGGCGCGCCGCAGCCATGCCGAGATCGATGCCCAGCGCTTGGCGCGTGAGCGGGCTTACCGCTGCATGAGCGCACTGGCTGCACAACAAGCCGGTTTTGAAGACGCGTCGCGGGCTTTGTTTGCCGGCGATGCGGCGGCGTTTGCGCAACACACGGCAGCCTGGCCTGCGGATGTGCGCAACTACTTAACGCGCTTGGCCCAAGGCGGCTGGGCCGCCCACACGCCTGAAGCCCCAACACCGGCAGACCCAACCTGACGCGCCCACCACCTAGTCTCTTAAAACCCATGCGTTTGGCGTGCACGTCCAATCCGGTGCCCAACCCGGTGCCGGCAATAGCACTACCATCCGCATCTGATTTTTCTCTCACCACGATATGAACTCGAACCCCTCCCAAACGGCAGCGCCGTCGTCTCTGCCACTGTGGCGCATTTACCTGGTGTTTTTGCTGCCCATGATCGTCTCCAACATCTTGCAAGGCTTGTCGGGCACGCTCAACGGCATTTTTATTGGCCAAATGCTGGGCACCCACGCGCTGGCGTCGGTGGCGGGCATGTTTCCCATCATTTTCTTTTTCATCTCGCTCATCATTGGCGTGGGCGCGGGGGCATCGGTGTTGATCGGTCAAGCCCATGGCGCACGCCAACCCGATACCGTGCGCGCCATCACTGGCACCGCATTGAGCTTGGGTTTGTTGGTGGGCATCGTCGCGGCGTTGTTGGGCGCGGTGTTTGCCCGCCCGGCCATGCAAGCCCTGGGCACGCCGCCAGACGTGTTGGAAGACGCTTTGATTTACACCCGCGCCATGATGCTGACCATGCCGGTGTTGCTGGTGTTTATTTTGGCCACGCAACTGCTGCGCGGCGTCAGCGACACCGTCTCGCCCATGCTGGCCTTGGTCTTGTCCACCGTGTTGGGCTTGGTCTTGACCCCGGCTTTGATTCAAGGCTGGCTGGGCTTGCCGCAGCTGGGCACACTCAGCGCGGCCTTGGCCAGTTTTTTGTCCACGGCCGCCGCCTTGGCGTTTTTGGCCGTGCGCTTGCGCAGGTTGAATCACATCATGGCCCCCAACCGCGCTTTGTGGCTGGCGTTAAAAATTGACCGCGCCATTTTGGCCAAAGTGCTGCGCATAGGCCTGCCCACCGGGGTACAAATGGTGGTGATTTCGGTCTCTGAACTCATCATCTTGGCGCTGGTCAATCAACACGGCTCAGAGGCCACCGCCGCTTATGGTGCGGTCACGCAAGTGGTCAACTACGTGCAGTTTCCGGCGCTGTCGATTGCCATCACCGCGTCCATCCTGGCCTCACAAGCCATTGGTGCCGGCGCCACCCAGCGCTTGGGCCACATCCTTAAAACCGGCTTGTGGATGAACGTTTTCATCACCGGCGGCTTTGTATTGCTGGGCTATGCGCTTTCACACAGCTTGATGGGTTTGTTTTTGACCCAACCCCATGTGCTCAAACAAGCCGAAGGCTTGTTACACATCATGTTGTGGAGCTTGCTCATCTTTGGTTTTCAAGCCGTGGTGGGCGGCATCATGCGCGCCAGCGGCACGGTGCTCGTGCCCACGGCCATCACCTTGGTGTGCATTTTGGTGGTGCAACTGGGCGTGGCCGAAGCCCTCAACACCCACTTGGGTTTGGAAGGCATTTGGATGGCTTTCCCAGTCGCCTACCTGTGCATGCTGGCGCTGCAAGTGGCGTATTACCGTGGGGTCTGGCGGCACAAGCCGATTGAGCGTTTGATTTAACGGCGTTGATAATGCGGGGTTGCTGTGGCTTTGCGCAGCAACCCCGATTACCCGGAGTGCGACAGTTAGTACCTTATGAGCAGCAGAATTTCCAGTGAAACCCAGCGGCGACGCACGTTTGCCATCATCTCCCACCCCGACGCGGGCAAGACCACGCTGACCGAAAAACTGCTGTTGTTTTCGGGCGCCATCAACATCGCCGGCTCGGTCAAAGCGCGCAAAGCGGCGCGCCACGCCACCTCGGACTGGATGGAGATTGAAAAGCAGCGCGGCATTTCGGTGGCCTCGTCGGTGATGCAAATGGAATACCGCGACTGCGTCATCAACTTGCTGGACACCCCGGGCCACCAAGACTTCTCGGAAGACACCTACCGCGTGCTCACGGCGGTGGACGCGGCCTTGATGGTGATTGACGCTGGCAACGGCGTTGAGCCACAAACGCGGCGCTTGCTGCAAGTGTGCCGGGCGCGCAACACGCCCATATTGACCTTCGTTAACAAGATGGACCGCGAAGTCAAAGCGCCGCTGGATTTGATGGATGAACTCGAACGCGAATTGGGCATGACAGTGGTGCCGTTCACCTGGCCAGTGGGCATGGGCAAGTTGTTCCACGGCGTGTTTGACCGCCGCACCGACCAAATGCGCGTGTTTGCCGCCGGTGAAGACAAGCGCGGCGGCAGCGAAGAAGTTTTGCCCGGCTTGAACAACGCCGACAGCGCGGCGCGCTTTGGCGCTGAATTTGCACAAGCCCGTGATGAGCTGGAATTGGTTGAAGGCGCGTCCCCCGCGTTTGATACGGCTGAATTTTTAGCGGGCAAACAAACGCCCATGTTGTTTGGCTCAGCGGTCAACAACTTTGGCGTGCGCGAAGTCTTGGACGCGCTGGTGGGACTTGGCCCCACCGCCGGGCGAGACCACCGCCATACAACGCGTGGTGCAACCCACCGAGCCCAAATTCAGCGGCGTGGTGTTCAAAATCCAAGCCAACATGGACCCGGCCCACCGCGACCGCATTGCTTTTGTGCGCGTGACCAGCGGCCACTTTGAACGCGGCATGCGTCTGAAGGTGGTGCGCAGCGGCAAAGAGTTGCGCCCCAACACCGTGGTGAGTTTTTTGAGCCAACGCCGTGAGTTGTTGGACGAGGCGTTTGCCGGCGACATCATTGGCATACCCAACCACGGCGTGCTGCAGCTGGGCGACACCTTGACCGAAGGCGAAGCCTTGCAATTCACCGGCTTGCCGTTTTTTGCGCCCGAGATCATTCGCAGCGTGGAAGTGGCCGACCCTTTGCGCAGCAAACAACTCAAAGCCGGTTTGACGCAATTGGGCGAAGAAGGCGCGATTCAAGTGTTTCGCCCCGTCGCTGGCAGCGTGTTGCTGTTGGGCGCGGTGGGGCAGTTGCAGTTTGAAGTGGTGGCCCACCGCTTGCAACACGAATACGGCGTCAAAGCCCGCATCACCGGCAGCCCTTACCAAGTGGCGCGCTGGGTCACGTGCCCGGCCGACAACGGTGGCGAGGCCGAGCTCAAACGTTTTATTGATGCCAACGCCCACCGCGTGGCGCTGGACGCGGTGGACGCGCCCACCGTGTTGTTAGACCACATGGCCACGCTGCGCGCGGTGGAAGCCAACTGGCCCAAAATCCAATTCCACGCCATGCGTGAGCACGCGGGTTTGGTGTTTCACAAAAGCGTGTGATCCCAAAGTGCATCGCTGGCATCGCCGCCTATAAAAAAAGGCGGCGATGCGCGTTGCACTTCATGCTGTGGCGTGGTCCAGCGCCGGGGCCTCAGCCAAACGATCCATCAAAGCGCGCGTGACTTTGAACAACTCCAAATAGGTGTGGTGGTCAAAATCGTAGCGGGCTCGGGTCGCGGCCTGGGGGTTGATGGTGCGGGCCACGGGGTTGATGCGCTCTATGTCGGCCAGCGTCAACAACTCGGTGCCTATGCCGGCCAAAAACGCCGAGCCCATGGACGCGCCTATGGTGTGTTGCCGCACCACATTGGGCTTGCCTGAAATATCCACGGTGGATTGAATCCACAAAGGGTTCATCACACCACCGCCAACGGCAAACACACGCTCGCTGGGGCAGACCTCTTGCAACATGTCCAAGTTGTGGCGCGTGGCGTGGCCCACGCCTTCTATCAAAGCCCGGTACATGTCGGCGCGGGTGTGGCGCAGGTTTAAACCAAAATACACCCCGCGGCCGTTGGGCGTGTTCACCGGTGTGCGCTCACCGCTGAAGTGGGGCAAAGCCAACAAGCCATTGGCCCCTGGCGGGCTGGTAGCGCCTTCGGCTTGCAACACGGCAAAGCCGTCGTCGCGCTCGCTCAATTGCGCCACGTGTTGGCGAAACCAATGTGTCAAACCACCGCTGGTGGTGACAGACGCCATGGCGGCCCAGGTGCCGGGAAACAAATACGGCGCCGACCAATGGCGCGGGTCGCGGTGCAACTGCGGCACCACTTGAATAAAAAACACCGAAGTGCCGTACATCACCATCAAGTCACCCGGCGCGGCCAAGCCCACGCTGGTGGCCTCGGCCGCCGCATCGACGGTGCCCACGATGACAGGCGTGCCTTCGGCCAACCCGGTGGCTTGCGCCGCAGCGGCATGAATGTGGCCGGCAATGTCGGTGGTCCAACCGATGTCGGGCAGCAATGCGGGGTCACAGGTCTGGCGGGTCATGTCAACCGACCAGCCAAGTTTTTCTATGTCGTAAAACGGCGCATAGTTGGCCGCGCCGTAGTGGTCCACAATGCAACGCCCGGTCAAGCGTTGCACCAAATAACTGGGGCAGCCCACGATGTGGGCGGCTTGCGCCAACACCTGGGGCTCGTGACGCGCCAGCCATGCCACCTTGGGGCCAACCGCTTGGGTGGTCAAGGCCATGCCGCTGTGGCGAATGAGAAAGTCTTCGCCGTAGCGCTGCGTCATCTCGGCGATTTCTCGCGTGGAGCGGGTGTCCACCCCGTACAAAACGGCTTGTCGCAAAGCTTGGCCTTGTGCATCCACCGGCAACATGCAAGGGCCAATGCCGCTGCAACCGACACCGGCAATGTCTTGGGCGTTGATGCCGGTTTTTTCCAGCAACTGGCGGGTGACCGACGTGAAGCCGCCCCACCAATCGGCATCGGCATCGTGCTCGGCCAAACCGGGCGCGGGCACGCGCATTTCATGCGGTTGTGTGGCCGTGGCCACAATCGCCCCGTCGGCACTGAGCAGCGTGCCCTTGGCCGAATAACTGCCGATATCGACGCCTAACAAGTAGCGCATTGATAACCTCGGCGAGCAAAAGAAAAGTCAGGGCCCATGCCGCGCAGCGCAGCTTCTAGCCACAGGGCCAAGGCTTGCAGATCGCGCACGTCCACCACTTCAATCGGCATGTGGGTGTAGCGCGCCGGAAAGCCCACGTCCATGGTGGGTATGCCCTCGCCCACCAATTGCACGTAAGACGCATCGGTGAGGCAGCCCGAGTGCGCGCTGCGCTGCATGTCCATGCCCAGTGCTTTGCCGGTGGCCGACAAGTGGCGCACCAACGCCGGGTGGGGAATGTTGCCGTTGAGGGTGCCACGGCCGTGAAAGCTGAACATGCCCAGCGCCGGGCCAGCGCCCAACTCCAACTCACCACGCGTGGTCAAGTCGGGCGTGTCCGAGGCCACCATGATGTCAATCGCAATCGCCGCATCGGGCAACAAATGCTGGGCCGCCACCATGGCGCCGCGCAAGTTGAACTCTTCTTGCACCGTGAACACCGCTTGCAGCGTGGCCTCTATGGGGTTTTCCAACACCGAGCGCACCAACTCCATCAACGCCGCGCAACCCGCGCGGTCATCCAAGGCCGTGCCACACAGCTTGTGCTCACCCAGGGTTTGAAACGCCGGGCGGTACGTCATGGGTGCGCCAATTTCAATCCCCAATTCGGCCACCGCCTCAGCGCTGTCCACACCCAAATCAAAAAACAATTTGTCCATGCCCAAGACGGCGTTTTTCTCTTCGGGCGGCGTGGCATGGTGGGCTTTGGCGCCCACGATGCACGGCACGGTTTTGCCCCATTTATTCATCACCACCATGTTCAAGCCAGGCAAGACGCGCTCGGGCACACCGCCTACGCGCTCGGCGCGCAAAAACCCGTTGGACTCTATGCGTCTGACCACCAAGCCCATTTGGTCAATGTGGGCAAACACCATCACTTTGGGCGCCGCCGGGTTGGTGCCGGGCACTTGCAAAATCAAGTTGCCCGGCGCATCCACGCGGCTGATGATGCGCTCATTGACCAATTGCGAAGCCACGTATTCGCGCACCGGATCTTCATAGCCTGACAACCCTGGAATCAAGCACAGCTGCTCGGTCCATTGGCGTATGCGCTCGCGCGCATCGGGTAGGTCATAAATAAGGGGCTGCATAAGACCAATCCTTTCGGGTTTAACGCAAAGACTTGACTTTATCCATGAACGCCTTGACGCGCTGTTGGTCAACCAAATGGGCAAACTTGCCGTCGACTTTGAAGGTCGATCCCACCACCGCGCCATCGGCGGCGGCCAGTTGGCGCTCGACGTTTTCCAAGCGGCAGCCGGTGTTGCAAAACACCACGGTATCGGGCACGGCTTTTTTCACCGTGGACAAAATCGCGGTGTCGGTTTCTTCCCCCGCGGTCAAGCCCGAGACGCACAAGGCATCGGGCAAGTTGTTAAAGACGGTGGTTTTTGCGATGTCCACAATGTTGCGGTTACCCAGGTACACCGCCGCTTCGGGCACGATGTTGTAGAGCATGCGCAAGTTGGGCGCCAAAGCCATTTTGTGGCGCACCGTCTCACCCACATGGGTGTTCCACAAACCAAAGTCGCTGGCGTAAACGCCGCTGATGATTTCGCGGATGAACTTGGCACCGGTGGCCGCAGCCAAATCAATAGAAGCAATCGGGTCCCACAACACGTTGACGCCAAACGGCACCCGAATGTCAGGCATCAACTCACCAATGATGCGGGCCATGGCCGCCGTTGTGGCCGGCCGCACTTTGGTCAGGTAAGGCAGGCTGAATTCGTTGGAGAACATCACCGCATCCACACCGCCTGCTTGCAAGGCCAGCAAGTCTTGGCGCGCCAGCTTGACCACGCGCTCCATACCCGCGCTGGCATCAAACCCCGGGTCACCTGGCATGGCTTGCAAGTGGCACATGGCAATAATGGGTTTGTTCACACCAAACGTTTCTTTTAACCAGTTCATAGTTTTCGTCCTTTTCTCTTTAGCGAAAGTCAATGGAAGTTGGCCGCCAGCCCCCATGGGCTGACAGCAAGAGGAAACACACAAGCTTTAGTGATCAAACCAATAAGCACGCTCCAGGTTCAAGGTCAGGGCTAAGCGCTCGCCAACCGCCAAGGCCCAGCCGCAGGCTTGCACACGGCTGGCCAAAAAGCCCATGGGTGACTCGCCAATGAAGCCGATCACAAAACGGTTGACAGCTTGGTCAAAGACAAGCTCCGAAACACCTTAAACGGCCCAGTGAACCCAATGGCGGACACCACACGACGCCGCACCAGTAGCCCGGGGCACAGCAAAAGCAATCCATGGGTGGGGCACATACAACTCTAGACAATCAAGTTTTGCCATTAATCGATCGAATTAGATCATAAACGATTACATTCAATCATTGGTGTTTACCCTGGTTGGGCATTTTGATTGTTTTTGAGATACCACGCCGCTGGCCCCAGCGTGGTAGCAGCACCGGCCAGCAAATCCGCATGCACCCCAGGCGCGGCGGCCACGATGTAGCCGTGTTGCATAAACGTGTCTTGACCATGGAAATCGGACACGCGCCCGCCCGCCTCCTCCACCAGCAAAGCGCCGGCGGCAATGTCCCAAGGCAGCAGCGCAAACTCAAAAAAAGCGTCCAGATAGCCTGCGGCCACATAGGCCAAATCCAGCGACGCGGCGCCGGGCCGGCGCACGTTGCGGCAGCCGCGCCAGACGTGATCGAGCAGGCGGAAATACAGCGGCGCATCGGCTGCGCTGGGGTAAGGCAAGCCCGTGCTCACCAAGGCATCGCCCAAGGCGGTGCGCCCCGAGACACGAATGGGCCGGCCATTCAAGGTCGCGCCCTGCCCGCGTATGGCTTGAAAAAGCTGTTGCCGCACCGGATCCAACACCACCCCCACCACCAGGCGGCCTTGGTATTGCACGCCAATGGAGACCGCAAAATGGTCAAAACCGTGCAAGAAGTTGGTGGTGCCATCCAGCGGATCAATGATCCAGCGCCAGTCACTGGCCTGGGCCTGCGTGCCTTGGCCACCACCTTCTTCGGCCACGATGGCGTGCTCGGGGTAGGCCGCGCTGATGGTGGCAATGATGGCGGCCTCTGACTGCCTATCAACTTCGCTCACCAAATCGTTGAGCCGCTTGTGCTCAATCACCAAGTCGTGCCGCCGCGCCGCGCCTTGCACAATCACCGCCCCGCCTTGGCGCGCGGCGGTCACCGCGACAGTCGCTATTTTTGATAAAAATTCCAAATTCAACATAAAACCCCTTGTTTGATTTCGATTGATTAATTGATTGTTTGTGATTTATTATGATCGATCAACGGCAAAACCACCAGGAGATGAGCATGAATGTCGGATTTTTGGGCTTGGGCGCGATGGGCTCGGGCATGGCGCGCAACCTGATTCGCAAAGGCCATACCGTGGCCGTGTTTGATCCGGTGCCCGCTTGTCGCGAGGCTTTTGTGCAAGAAAACGCCCGCGTTTGCAGCAACCCTGCCGAGGCCGCCGCGCAAGCCGAGGTGCTCATTTGCATGCTGCCCACCACCGCAGACACCCGCACCGCGTTATGGGGTCAAGACGGCGCAGCGCCCGTCTTGGCCCACGGCAGCGTGGTCATGGACATGGGCACGGGCAACCCCACTGAGCTTCAAGCCTTGGGCGAGCAACTGGCGCAGCGCGGCCTGCATTTGGTGGACGCCCCGGTCAACCGCGCCCCGCCAGAGGCGCAAGCCGGCACGCTGTTGGCCATGGTGGGCGGTGACAGCGCCGTGGTCGATCGTGTCATGCCGCTGCTCAAATGCATGTGCGACACCATCCACCGCATGGGCGCCTTGGGCACAGGCATACGCATGAAACTGGCCAACAACTACATGTCCATGGTCAATTTGCTGCTCACCGCCGAAGGCTTGATGCTGGCCGAGCGCGCCGGCATAGACCGGGCGCAAGCGGCCGCCATCATGAGCGCCGAAGGCAACGGCGCCAGCAACGGGCAACTGCTCACCATCTTCCCGCGCAAAGTTTTGGCCGGCGATTTAACGCCCGACTTCCGCCTGTCCATGTGCCTCAAAGACATCAGCTTGGCACTGGAATTGGGCGTTTCTTTGGGCTTGTCTTTGGACTTGGGCGCCATGGCCCGCAACCAATTTGCGGTGGCCCAATCGTGGGGGCGTGGCGATCAAGACTGCACCGCCATCTTGCCTTTACTGCATGAGATGAACGGCCAGCCGGGTGGCCGCCCCAAATCCTAAACAGCGTTGTGCCGGGGATGCTCTGCATAACCCCTCACGGTGCGTGTTCGTGCCGAATCGGGCGGTCTGCGGCGTTGCCTTTTTGGCCCATAGCGCCGCTATTGAGCTGCAAAATGCGCCTTGCATCCCATCCCGATCTGCACACACGCCCTCGCGTTAGGTTATGCAGAGCATCCCTAGTGTGCTGTCCCGCAAATAATTTGCATATGAAATGGCGTCTTCACACCCATGACGGCGTTGCAAATCCGCGTGATAGCGACAGCTATCACTGTGGTTTGCGCCTTACCCTGGGTGTGAATCCATCCATTTCATTTAATGCAACTATTGACAGAACAGCACACTAGGCCGGACAAAAACCATCCACCTTGTCGGTGATCAAGCCATCGGTGCCCAAGGCGATTAAATGCGCCGCCGCCGCCTCGTCGTTGACGGTGTAGCTCAACGCCCGCATCTGTGCGGCGTGGGCTTGCGCCACCCGCTCGGGCGTCCACAGCGTGTGTTTAAACACCACGGCCACCGCTTGCAACTGCTGGGCTTGCGCCAGCCAATCGTCGTGGTGGGCGTTCAGCAGCAGGCCCCGTGGCAAAGCCGGCACGGCGCTTTGCGCGGCGGCCAAGGCCTGGGGTTTAAAAGAGGTCAGCAGCGGCGGCACATCCGCGCCTTGCCACAAGCGCTGGACTTCACGCGCCACCACCTCGCCGGTGCGCGCTTCCATGCCCGGCGTGGGTTTGATTTCAATATTGAGCAGCAAACGGTTGGCCTGGCACCAACGCGCCACCGCTTGCAAAGTGGGCAAAGGCTCGCCCGCAAAAGCGCGTGAATGCCAAGCGCCAGCGTCCAATTGCGACAAATCCGACCACGGGTATTCGCCCGCCACGCCTTGACCGTTGCTGGTGCGGTCCAACGTGTCGTCGTGCAACAAAAACGGCACGCCATCGGCGCTGAGCTTGACGTCACATTCAAACATGCGGTAACCATGCGCAGCGCCCAAACGAAACGCAGCCAAGGTGTTTTCAGGGGCCAAGGTGCCCGCGCCACGGTGGGCAATCCAACGCGGGTAAGGCCAAGAGGTGGCAAAGGTGTTGGCTGTGGTGTTGCTGCTCATGCGGCCACCCTTTGACCGGTGCTGGCGTTGAAGTGGTGCAAGCGCTCGGGGTGCGGCCGCAAGTGAATGGCAGCGCCGGGCGCGGGGGCGGCTTGCTCGGCGCTGATGCGCACAATCAAAGCCTCAGCCCCCACCCGGGCGTAGATCAACCGCTCGGCGCCCAACATTTCGGTGGCTTCTACCGTTGCGGCCCAGCCTTCATCGGCCAAGCCCATGTGCTCAGGGCGCACGCCCAACACGTGGCCTGGTTTAACCCCAGGTGCTTGTTTCAATAAATTCATAGGTGGCGCTCCCATAAAGCTGGCAACAAATGTGGTGGCGGGGCGCGCATAAACATCGTCGGGCGTACCCAACTGCTCCATGCGGCCCCCATTCATGACGATCATGCGCTGGGCCAACGTCATGGCCTCCACTTGATCGTGCGTCACAAACAAACTGGTAATGCCCAAATCGCGGTGCAACTTTTGAATTTCCAGTCGCGTTTGCGCTCGCAATTTTGCATCCAAGTTGGACAAGGGCTCGTCAAACAAAAACACTTGCGGTTGCCGCACAATGGCGCGGCCCATGGCCACACGTTGGCGTTGCCCGCCCGAGAGCTGGCGAGGCTTGCGCTCCAACAAATGGGACAACTCCAGAATCTGCGCCGCTTTGTCCACCCGGGCCTTGACGTCCGCCTTGGAGAGCTTGGCGATTTTTAAACCATAAGCCATGTTGTCAAACACGCTCATGTGCGGGTAGAGGGCGTAGTTTTGAAACACCATGGCAATGTCGCGGGCCGCAGGCTCTAACTGGTTGACCACGCGATTGCCAATAGCGATTTCACCGCCGCTGATTTCTTCTAAGCCAGCGACCATGCGCAGCAAGGTGGATTTGCCACAACCCGATGGCCCGACGATGACAATGAATTCGCCATCGCTGATGTCAGCGCTGATGCCGTGTATGACAGGGTTGGCCGCACGGCCTGTGCCGTAGCGTTTAACCACTTGACGCAGTGAAATAGATGCCATTGTGTTGCCCTCTTATTTTTCGGTATCCACCAAACCCTTGACGAACCATTTTTGCATCAAGACCACCACCACAGCCGGTGGCAACATGGCCAGCACGGCCGTGGCCATGACCACGTTCCAGTCGGTGGGCGACTCACCCGCCCCCAGCATGCGCTGTATGCCAATGACGATGGGGTACATGTCTTCACTGGTGGCGGTAATCAAAGGCCACAGGTATTGGTTCCAGCCGTAGATGAACTGAATCACAAACAAAGCGGCCACGCTGGTGGCCGACAAGGGCAGTAAAACGTCTTTAAAAAACCGCAGCGGCCCAGCGCCGTCCATGCGCGCCGCTTCCACCAATTCATCCGGCACGGTGAGAAAAAATTGCCGAAACAAAAAAGTGGCGGTGGCCGAGGCAATCAAAGGTATGGACATGCCAGCGTAGGTGTTGATCAGCCCCAAGTCGGCCACCACTTGGTAAGTGGGGCCAATGCGCACCTCAACCGGCAGCATCAAGGTGATGAAAATCATCCAAAAACACAAGCCACGCAAAGGAAAACGAAAATACACCACGGCAAACGCCGACAACAAGGAAATGCTGATTTTTCCCACCGTGATGATCATGGTGATGACAAAGCTCACCCACAACATGCGCGCCACCGGCGTGGTGGTCAGCAGTTGCTCAGAACCTAGCAAAGCCATTTTGTAACTGGCCCAAAAATTGTCCCCCAACCACAAAGGCATGGGCGCTTGCACGATGTCGGCCGCTTGGTGTGTGGAGGCCACAAAAGCCAAATACAGCGGGAAGGCCACAATGAGCACCCCCACCACCATGATGGCGTGGGCCAACACCGTGAGCAGCCGGTTGCGCTCAACCATGTGGGCCCCCAAGCGCCTCCAGGCGGGCAGAAAACGAGACGCTTGCCATCAATATTTCACCTTTTTTTCGACATAACGAAACTGCACCAAGGTCATGGCAATCACCAAGACCATTAACACCACCGATTGCGCGGCGGAGCCGCCGTAGTCCATACCGCGAAAACCATCCACATACACCCGGTAAACCAAGATGGCGGTGTCTTTGCCCGGCCCGCCTTGGGTGGTGGCATCAATGATGGCGAAGGTCTCAAAAAAGGCGTAGACCATGTTGATGACCATCAGAAAAAAAACGGTGGGTGACAGCAAGGGAAATTGAATGGTCCAAAACCGGCGCCAAGGGCCGGCACCATCCATGGCCGCCGCTTCAATCAAGGACTTGGGGATGGCGCTTAAGCCCGCCAGAAAAAACAAAAAGTTGTAGGAAATTTGTTTCCACACCGCGGCCATGACCACCAAGGCCATGGCATCTTGGCTGTTGGTCAAATGGTTCCAGTCCACACCGATGTAGCGCAACCCATAGCTGACCACACCAATCGAGGACGAGAACATGAACGACCACAACACACCCGCGACAACCGGGGCCACGGCGTACGGCAGAATCAACACGGTTTTGTAAAACGTCGCGCCGCGCACAATGCGCTCGGCAAACACCGCCAACAGCAAAGCCAGACTCAAACCCAGCACGGTGACCAGCGCCGAAAAAATCAACGTGGTTTGAAACGCTGCGGTATACGTTGGGTCGTTCCACAAGGCTTCAAAATTGGCCAGCCCCACCCAGGTGACCGAGGTGCCAAAAGCGTCTTGCTGTTGCAAAGACTGCAGCAAGGCTTGCCCGGCAGGCCAGAAAAAAAACACCCACACCACCAGCAACTGCGGCGCAAGCAAGGCCCACGGCAACCAAGTGGATTTGAATAAAACACGCTTTTCCATAGGGGAGTGCCCGATAAGCCCAACAGCCTGAGCGCTGCGGTCAGGCTGTTTTTTTTCATTACAAGCAAGCAGCGCGTGCACCGCACACGCTGTTGCGGCACAAGGCCTTATTTTTTGTTGGCCGCCTGGAATTTTTCCAACAAAACATTGCCGCGTTTAACCGCCGAATCCAAAGCTTCTTTGGCGGTCTTTTTGCCGCTCCAAATTTGCTCGGTTTCCTCGTCAACAATGGCGCGGATTTGCACAAAATTGCCCAGGCGCACGCCGCGTGACTTGTCGGTGGTTTTGCGAATCATCTGGTTCACAGCCACATCGGTGCCGGGGTTTTTCTTGTAAAAGCCCGATTCTTCGGTGAGCTTAAAAGCCGCCGTGGTAATGGGCAAATAGCCGGTGCGCTGGTGGCTGGCCGCTTGCACCTCGGGGTTGGACAAATACTGAAAAAACGCCGCCACGCCTTTGTAGTTGGCGGCCGGCTTGCCCGCCATCACCCACAAACTGGCACCGCCCACAATGGTGTTTTGCGGCGCGCCGGCCACATCGGGGTAATACGGCAGCGTTGACGCGGCAAACGCAAACTTGGCGTCGCGCTTGATGGTGGCATAACTGCCCGATGAGCCCACAAACATGGCGCATTCACCCGAGGTGAACGAGGGGTTGGATTTGCTCATGCGACCTTTGTAGACAAACAAACCTTGTTTGGCCATGTTGCTCAGGTTTTCAAAGTGGCGCACATGCAAAGGCGAGTTGAATTCCAGCCGCGCATCCAAGCCGTCAAAGCCATTGTTTTTGCTGGCGTAGCGGGTGTTGTGCCACATGGAGAAGCTCTCCAACTGGGTCCACGTCATCCAAGAAGTGGTGAAAGGGCACGTGCTGCCATTGGCTTTGAGCTTGGCCGCTGCCAAGGTCACCTCCGGCCACGTTGTCGGCGCTTTTTCGGGGTCTAGGCCAGCGGCTTTGAACGCATCTTTGTTGTAGTAAAAAACCGTGGTCGAGCTGTTGAAAGGGAACGACAGCATTTGCCCGTTGGGCGCGGTGTAATAACCCGAGACGGCAGAAATATAGGCATTGGGATCAAACGATGCCCCACCCATTTTCATGACCTCGGCCACCGGTTTGATGGCGCCTTTGGCGTACATCATGGTGGCGGTGCCGACTTCAAACACCTGCAAGATGTCGGGCGCGTTGCCCGAGCGGAACGCCGCAATGCCCGCCGCCATGGCTTGGTCGTACTGGCCTTTGTAGGTGGGCACCACTTTGTATTCTTTTTGGCTGGCGTTAAAGCCATTGGCCAAATCCGTGACCCAGTCACTCAGCGCGCCGTCCATGGCGTGCCACCACTGAATCTCGGTTTGCGCCATGGCTGGCGATGACAAGGTGGCCGCCACAGCAAAGCTGGCCAGTAATGAACGTATTTTCATAAAACGCCTCAAGCGATAGGTCAACAAGAAAACCGCCAGCTTAGGCCGCGTTGATGACAACCGCGTTGCAAATTCGTGTCAAACACATGCCATGGAAGAAACCAAAGAGGGCCGGCCAGCACGAACACGGGCCAACCGTGGGGTTAAGCCAGCGCTGGGCACAAGACGGGTTGTGGCTGTCATAAAATTGCCCGCTTCTTCAGGCGGCAGGCGCGACGCGCTTGGCCTGAGGCATAAGACCGCCCATGAATGCACCGACTGAGCTCGCTGCGCTGTTGTCCCAGGTCGATGCACCTGCGCGACTGCGCGAGATTCCTTACAACTACACCTCGTTTTTCTGACCGTGAAATCGTTCAGCGTTTGCTGGGCACGCGCGCTTGGGAGGTGTTAGACCAGTTGCGCCAAGAGCGCCGCACGGGTCGCTCCGCCCGCATGTTGTATGAGGTGTTGGGTGACATTTGGGTGGTGCAGCGCAACCCGTATTTGCAAGACGATTTGCTGCAAAGCCCCAAGCGCCGCCGCGCTTTGGTGGAGGCCTTGCACCACCGCTTGAGTGAGGTGCAAAAAGCGCCGCACGCCGCAAGACGATCCCGAACGCGATTTGCTGGTGCGGGAGTTGTTAGACGCCGCCAGCCTGGCCGTGCGCACATTTGCCGAGAGCTTTGATGCCATGGCCAAGTTGCGCCAAAAAGTGGCGCGAGAACTCAAACGCCACACGGCGCGTGACAACATCAAGTTTGACGGCTTGTCGCGTGTCTCTCACGTGACCGACGCCACCGACTGGCGGGTGGAATATCCGTTTGTGGTGCTCACGCCCGACACCGAAGTTGAAATGGCCCATGTGGTCAAAGCTTGCACGGCGCTGGGTTTGACCATCATCCCGCGTGGCGGTGGCACCGGTTACACCGGCGGCGCCATTCCTTTGGTGTGGAACAGCGCCGTCATCAACACCGAAAAACTCGAAGCCATGACCGAGGTGGAAATGGTGTCGCTGCCCGGTCTGGCCGCGCCTGTGCCCACCATTTGGACTGAAGCGGGCGTGGTCACGCAGCGCGTGGCCGATGCGGCCGAGCGCGCCGGTTATGTGTTTGCGGTGGATCCCACCAGCGCCGAAGCTTCTTGCGTGGGCGGCAACATCGCCATGAACGCCGGCGGCAAAAAAGCGGTGCTCTGGGGCACGGCGCTGGACAACTTGGCCAGTTGGCGCATGGTCACGCCCGATGCGTTGTGGCTGGAAGTCACGCGCTTGGACCACAACTTGGGCAAGATTCACGACGTGGCGGTGGCCCGCTTTGAGCTCAAAACCTTTGCCGCCGATGGCAAAACCCTGCTCAAAACCGAGCCCTTGGACATACCCGGCTCCACCTTCCGCAAAGAAGGCTTAGGCAAAGATGTGACCGACAAGTTTTTAAGCGGCTTGCCGGGGGTGCAAAAAGAGGGTTGTGACGGCCTCATCACCAGCGCCCGCTGGGTGGTGCACCGCATGCCCGCCCACACCCGCACCGTGTGTTTGGAGTTTTTTGGCAACGCCAAAGACGCCGTGCCCAGCATTGTGGAGATCAAAGACTTTATGTTTGCCCAACAAGACCAAACCGGGGTCTTGCTGGCGGGCCTGGAGCACTTGGACGACCGCTACCTCAAAGCCGTGGGCTACGCCACCAAAAGCCAAAAAGGCAATGGCGGCTTGCCCAAAATGGTGTTGATTGGCGACATTGTGGGCGACGACGCCGATGCCGTGGGCGCGTGCCACCAGTGAAGTGGTGCGGCTGGCCAATTCGCGCAACGGCGAAGGCTTTATCGCCATCAGCGCTGAGGCGCGCAAAAAGTTTTGGCTGGACCGCAAACGCACGGCGGCCATCAGCCGCCACACCAATGCTTTCAAAATCAACGAAGACGTGGTGATTCCGCTGCCGCGCATGGCCGAATACACCGACGGCATTGAGCGCATCAACATTGAGCTGTCGCTGCGCAACAAGCTGCGGCTGGCCGATGAGTTGTTGGCGTTTTTCTCGCGCGGCCAATTGCCGCTGGGCAAAACCGACGACGCCAACGAAATCCCCAGCGACGAATGGCTGGGCGATCGTGTGACGCAAGCGCAAGCGCTGGTGCGCGAGGTGCGCGCGCAGTGGTCGGGTTGGTTGGAACAAGTGGACAGCTTGTTTGCGCAATTGCAAGACCACCGCTTGCGCGCCAGTTGGAAAACGCAGCTGCGCGCGCCGCTCGCCCAGATTTTTGCCGGCGCGGCGTTTGCCCCGGTGCTGGCCGAATGCCAGGCCATACACCAACGCGTGCTCAAAGGCCGGGTCTGGGTGGCGCTGCACATGCACGCCGGTGACGGCAACGTGCACACCAACATCCCGGTCAACAGCGACGACTACGAGATGCTGCAAACCGCGCACGAAGCGGTGGCCCGCATCATGGTGTTGGCGCGCAGCTTAAACGGCGTGATCTCGGGCGAGCACGGCATTGGCATCACCAAGCTGGAGTTTTTGACCGACGCCGAATTGGCCCCGTTTGCGCAATACAAGCAGCGCATAGACCCCGAAGGGCGCTTCAACAAAGGCAAACTGCTGCGCGATGCGGGGCAACTGGGCGCGCACGCGGCCAACTTGAGCCAAGCCTATACGCCCAGCTTTGGCCTCATGGGTTACGAGTCGCTGATCATGCAGCAAAGCGACATTGGTGCCATTGCCCATTCCATCAAAGACTGCTTGCGCTGTGGCAAGTGCAAACCCGTGTGCGCCACCCACGTGCCACGCGCCAATTTGCTCTACAGCCCGCGCAACAAAATTTTGGCCACCTCGCTGTTGGTGGAAGCGTTTTTGTATGAGGAGCAAACCCGCCGCGGCATCAGCATTCAACATTGGCAAGAGTTTGAAGACGTGGCCGACCACTGCACCGTGTGCCACAAGTGTTTAACGCCGTGCCCGGTCAAAATCGACTTTGGCGATGTGACCATGAACATGCGCAACTTGCTGCGCAAAATGGGCAAAAAAAGCTGGCGCCCGGGGCAAGCGGCGGCCATGCTCATGCTCAACGCCACCAGCCCCGAACGCATCAAACTGGCGCGCACGTTGATGGTGGGTTGGGGCATGAAAGCCCAGCGCCTGGCCCACGATGTGCTCAAGCGCGTGGCCCGCAAGCAAACCAGCGCCCCGCCCGCCACCGTGGGCGCCGCGCCCATCAAAGCGCAGGTGATTCACTTCATCAACAAAAAAATGCCGGGCAATTTGCCCAAAAAAACCGCGCGCGCTTTGCTGGACATTGAGAACTCAGACTACGTGCCCATCATCCGCGACCCGCAGCGCACCAGCGCTGAAGCCGAAGCGGTGTTTTATTTTCCCGGCTGCGGCTCCGAGCGCTTGTTCAGCCAAGTGGGCTTGGCCACCCAAGCCATGTTGTGGCATGTGGGCGTGCAAACCGTGTTGCCGCCGGGGTATTTGTGCTGCGGCTACCCGCAGCGCGGCGCCGGGCAGTTTGACAAGGCCGAAAAAATCATCACCGACAACCGCGTTTTGTTCCACCGCGTGGCCAACACGTTGAACTACTTGGACATCAAAACCGTGGTGGTCAGCTGCGGCACTTGTTACGACCAGTTGCAAGGCTACCAGTTCGACAAGATTTTCCCCGGCTGCCGCATCATCGATATCCACGAATACCTGCTGGAAAAAGGCGTCACGCTGGACAACCCCGGCGCCTACCTCTACCACGACCCTTGCCATTCACCCATGAAGCAACAAGCGCCCATGACCACCGTCAAAGCTTTGCTGGGCAACAACGTGGTGGCCAGCGAGCGCTGCTGCGGCGAATCGGGCACGCTGGGTGTGACGCGCCCCGACATTTCAACCCAGGTGCGTTTTCGCAAAGAAGAAGAGCTGCGCAAAAAACGAGACCACGCTGCGCCAACAAGCCGGCGCGGCCGTGGGCGACAACGTGAAAATCTTGACCAGCTGCCCCAGTTGCCTGCAAGGCCTCTCGCGCTACGGCAACGATTTGAGCAACGGCTTGTTAGAGGCCGACTACATCGTGGTGGAAATGGCGCGCCATGTGTTGGGCGAAAACTGGATGCCCGACTACGTGACCCGCGCCAACGCCGGTGGCATTGAAAGGGTGTTGGTGTGAGCGCCAACTTAACCACTTGCCCACTGTGCGCCGAAGACGGCGGTGTGTTGATTGCCCGTACGCCGCAGTGGCGGGTGATTCGCGCCACCGACACGCCCCTGTTCCCGGCTTTTTACCGCGTGGTCTGGAACGCCCACGTGGCCGAGCTCTCGGACTTAAACGCCGCTGAACGCCAAGCCTGTTTAAACGCGGTGGTGGCGGTGGAGCGCACGCTGCGCCAACACCTCAAGCCCACCAAAATCAACCTGGCCACGTTGGGCAACCAAGTGCCGCATGTGCATTGGCACGTGGTGGCGCGGTTTTGCGTGGGACAGCCATTTTCCCCAACCCATCTGGGCCCCAGCGCTGCGCGAAGCTGATGCGCAGCAGATGCACATGCTGCAACAGCGCTTGCCGGCTTTGGATGCGGCGGTGGCGCAGGCTTTGACCCAAGCATGCCCATGAACGCATCGCCCTTACCCTCTCCTTCACCCACGGCCCTCACGGTGCACCAACAGTCACGCGTGTTGGAAGTGGGCTTTGACGACGGCCAGACGTTTCGCATTCCGTTTGAGTTGATGCGCGTGTATTCGCCCTCGGCCGAGGTGCAAGGCCACAGCCCTGAGCAAGCGGTGTTGCAAACCGGCAAACGCGATGTGGTCATTGAAGCCGTGGAGCCGGTGGGCCATTACGGCATCAAGCCGCGCTTTAGCGATAGCCACGACAGCGGCATTTTTACCTGGCCCCACCTGTACCGCTTGGGCCATGAGCAAGAGGCGTTGTGGGCGGATTACAACGCCCGCTTGCAAGCCGCAGGCGTGGACCGAGACACGCCCATGCCCCTGAAAAACGGCGCGGGCTGCGGCTAAAGCGCACAAAACCACGCCAGAGCGCCCACAAATGCTGGGAAAAATGCCGGGCAATGCCCTTGGGCGCTGGGGCAGTTATCGCGGCCAGCGCCCGGGCTTGCTCTAAGATCGGCGCTAACACCAATGCGCGGCCCGGCGCTTGTCCCCACAGTTTTTTTATGAGCAACACCACCCACTTCGGATTCAAAACGGTTGATGAGCGCGAAAAGGCCCAACACGTGCGCGGCGTGTTTGACGCCGTCGCTTCGCGTTACGACGTGATGAACGATGCCATGTCTTTGGGCATACACGGCTGTGGAAGCGCTACACCATCACCGTGGCCAATCCACAACCGGGCCAGCGGGGTGTTGGACATTGCCGGCGGCACCGGCGATTTGGCCTTGGCGTTTGCGCCCAAAGTGGGGCCCAGCGGGCAAGTGGTGCACACCGACATCAACGAAGCCATGTTGCGCCAAGGGCGCAACCGCTTGCTCAACGCCGGCGTGGCGCTGCCCACCGCCGTGTGTGATGCCGAGCACTTGCCCTTTGCCAGCGACTACTTTGACACCGTGACCGTGGCCTTTGGCCTGCGCAACATGACGCACAAAGACGCCGCGCTGCGCGAGATGCAGCGCGTGCTCAAGCCCGGCGGCAAATTGCTGGTGTTGGAGTTTTCCAAAGTGGCCCCGCCGCTGGCCGCCGCTTACAACTGGTACACCTTTAAAGCCGTGCCGCTGATGGGCCGCTTGATTGCCGGTGATGAAGCCAGCTACCGCTACTTGGCCGAATCCATACGGGTGCACCCGGACCAAAACACGCTCAGCACCATGGTGCGTGAAGCGGGTTTTGGCCATGTGGACTGTCACAACTTGACCGCCGGCGTGGCCGCGCTGCACGTCGGCATTAAATGTTAGTACTGCGACCCGAAAATATCGAAACATGAAAGCGCGTCTTCGTCTCCATGCTGTCGTTGCCATCCTTGCCAAGGCATCCAGCCTTCGCTGCGGATGGCGCCTAAGCCTGAAAACGAATCCATCACTTTCATTGTGTTTCGCTACTTTCGGGCCGCAGTACTGGTTTTAAGCAACTTTGATTTAACCAAAAGGAAACAACGATGAAAGCTTGGGCAGTCATATTGGTGTGCGCCATGGCCTTGGCCACGCAAGACGGGTGGGCCAAACGCATGGGCGGTGGCGGCTCTTTTGGCCGCAAGTCCAGCAATGTGACGCAGCGCGACGCCACCCCACCGACCAGCCCGGCCCAAACGCCCACGCAGTCGGCCAACGCCGCGCAGCAGCGCCCGGCCACCAACGCGGCCACTCCGGCGGCAGCGCCCAAGCGCAATTGGGGCGGCATGTTGGGTGGCCTGGCCGCTGGCTTGGGGCTGGCTTGGCTGGCCTCGTCCTTGGGTTTGGGTGAAGCCTTTGGGCAAATTTTGTTGTTTGCTTTGTTGGGCTTGGTGGTTGTGATGGCCATAGGCTGGTTTCGCCGCTCGCAGATGGCCTCGAAAATGGGCGGTCACACCGCGCAGCGCAGCCGAGCCGGCGATTGGGCTTACCAAGGCGCCGCGCCCAGCGCCGATGTGAACGCGCAAGCGCCGCGCAGCTACAGCCCGCAAAACGTGGGCAACGACGCCTCAGCCCGGCCCTGGGAAGGCGGCACGGCCACCGCGTTTGAAGCCAACGGCGGCTCCATGATTGGCTCGGCCTTGAGCGGTCCACAAAGCTGGGGCATTCCGGCCGGTTTTGATGTGGACGGTTTTCTGCAATCTTCCAAAGCCCACTTCATCAACTTGCAAGCGGCCTGGGACAAAGCCGACATGCCCGCTTTGCGCGCCATGATGACCGATGAAATGTTGACCGAAATCACCCAACAATTGGCCGAGCGCGAGCGCAATACCCAAGGTGCAGCCAACCACACCGAAGTGGTGATGTTGGATGCCAAGCTGCTGGGCATTGAAGAGCAAGCGACCGAATACATGGCCAGCGTGGAGTTTTCTGGCCTGATTCGCGAAGAGCCTTCGGCCGGCCCCAACGCCTTCCGTGAAGTCTGGAACATCACCCGACCCAAAGCGGGCGCAGGCGGCTGGCTGGTGGCCGGTGTGCAAGCCTTGCAGTAATCCATAGCGGCAGGCCGCGTTGGCGTGTGTTTTAAGGTGCCCACCGACCCTGAGCGCAGGGCGTGGGGTCGGTCATAAAAAAGGCCACAAAAACCTATCAGGCGTTATCCGGCAAAATCGGCAGCTATGAACGCTGCCTTCACTCCCCCCCCGGTACCTGACTTTGTGCAAAAAACTGGCCGCCACCATGCCAGACTGGCTGGTGGCCGAGCTGCAAAATCGGGTGGTGTTGTTTCTCAACCATGTGTTGATGCAAGAGCCGCAAGCGCAGGCACGTTTAAAGCGCCAGCAAGGCAAGGTGATGCGTGTGGTGTTGGGCGTGTTTGAGTTGCCATTGGCGGCCAGTCGCGCCGGTTTGCTCGAACGCGCTCCCGTCGGTGCCACGCCCGATTTGTCGCTGACGGTGCAAGACGCCTCGCCACTGTCGCTGGCGCAAACCTTGTTATCCAATCAAAAACCGAAAGTGGACATTCAAGGCGATGTGTTGTTGGCCGCTGAAGTGGCGTGGCTGGTGGATAACGTGCGCTGGGATGTGGAAGAAGACTTGTCGCGCGTGGTGGGCGACGCCGTGGCGCACACGGTGGTCGCTCAAACCCAAGCTGCCGCAGCGGCGCTGCGCGGTTTTGTGCGCCGCTGCCAGCCCGGCGCCACACCGGCTGCAACCACCACAGCCCCAACAGAAACATGAGATCGCACCTGCGGCCATCACAGCTGAGAGATTTTTAGTATGAAGCGTTTGTTGCGTGGCAGCTTTATCTTGTGGGTATTGCTGCGCTATGGGGTGGACGATGTGGTGTTGTCCAACTTCAAACACCCCGGCGTGCGCTGGCTGGCGCGGGCGCTGCGCCTGGGCCGCGATTGGAGCGTGCCGCGTGGGCAGCGCCTGCGCGAGGCGCTAGAGCGCTTAGGCCCCATCTTTGTGAAGTTTGGCCAGGTGTTGTCCACCCGGCGCGACTTGCTGCCACCCGACATCGCCAGTGAGTTGGCCCGTTTGCAAGACAAGGTGCCGCCGTTTCCGGCTGAGGTGGCCATCACCACCATTGAGCGGGCGTTTGGCCGTTCCTTGAGCGAGTTGTTTTTGAGCTTTGAGCGCGAACCCGTGGCCTCGGCCTCGATTGCGCAAGTGCACTTTGCCGTGTTACCGGATGGCCGTGAGGTGGCGGTCAAGGTGTTGCGCCCGGGCATGTTGAACGCGATTGAAAAAGACCTGGGGCTGATGCGCACCATGGCCGCGTGGGTGGAGCGCTGGTCTGAAGACGGCAAACGTCTCAAGCCCCGTGAAGTGGTGGCCGAGTTCGACAAATACTTACACGACGAATTGGATTTGGTGCGCGAAGCGGCCAACGCCGCGCAATTGCGGCGCAACATGCAAGACTTGGGCTTGGTGCAAATTCCCGAAATGTATTGGGACTTGTGCCACACCAACGTGATGGTGATGCAGCGCATGAAAGGTGTGCCCATCAGCCGGGTTGATGAGTTGCGTGCTCACGGCGTGGATTTAAAACGTTTGGCCAGCGATGGCATCACGATTTTTTTCACCCAAGTGTTCAGAGACGGTTTTTTTCACGCCGACATGCACCCGGGCAACATACAAGTGAGCACAGAGCCGGCCACTTTGGGGCGTTACATCTCGCTGGACTTTGGCATTGTGGGCACGCTCACCGAGTTTGACAAAGAGTATTTGGCGCAAAACTTCACCGCGTTTTTCAGGCGCGACTACAAGCGCGTGGCGCAGTTGCACATAGAAAGTGGCTGGGTGCCGCCAGAGACCCGGGTGGACGAATTGGAGGCCGCGGTTCGCACCGTGTGTGAACCTTACTTTGACCGCCCGCTGAAAGAAATTTCGCTGGGCATGGTGTTGATGCGTTTGTTTCAAACCTCGCGCCGCTTTCACGTCGAGATTCAACCGCAGCTGGTGTTGCTGCAAAAAACCTTGCTCAACATTGAAGGCTTGGGGCGTGACTTAGACCCAGACTTGGACTTGTGGGCCACAGCCAAACCCTTTTTAGAGCGCTGGATGCTGGAGCAAATGGGGCCTAAACGCTTGCTGCAGCAGCTACGCGCCGAAGCGCCGCAATACGCCAAGCTGCTGCCGGCCTTGCCGCGTTTGCTGCACGACTATTTAAAACACCCACCGGGCGAGATGCAGCGGTGAACTGGCGGCGTTGCGCCAAGCCCAACACCGTACCCACCGCTGGCTACGCAATGCCTTGTATGTGGCTGTGGGGTTTGTGCTGGGGCTGATGGCGATGGAGATTTTTATCCGCATCAGCGTTTGGCGCGTTTTTTTAGCCATCGCCCATGGCCGCAGCTAACCTTCAAGTTCGGCCCTTTTATTTAAAAAGGGCCGAGTGGTTGAGGGTTAAGCGTTTTTAGGGGCGAGAGCTGGCGCTACCGGTTTGCACCATCTTCATGGCCGAGGCAATCAAGCCCGAGACTTCGGTCATGTTGCCGGGCACGATCAAGGTGGTGGTGGCGTCGGCGGCGACTTTGCCGTAGGCGGCGACCGCTTGCTCGGCCACTTTTAATTGCACCGCTTGTTCACCACCGGGTTGGCGAATCGCTTCGGCCACTTTGCGAATGGCTTCGGCGGTGGCTTCGGCACGGTCAAGATGGCCGCGCCTTCACCTTGGGCGTTGTTGATGGCGGCTTGTTTTTCACCTTCGGAGCGGGCGATGAAGGCCTCGCGCTCGCCGGTGGCGATGTTGATTTGCTCTTGACGGCGGCCTTCGGAGGCGGCAATCAGCGCGCGTTTTTCACGCTCGGCGGTGATTTGCGCTTGCATGGAACGCAAAATTTCAGCCGGCGGCGTCAAGTCTTTGATCTCATAACGCAGCACTTTCACGCCCCAATTCAGCGCCGCTTCGTCAATGGCGGCGACGATTTGGGCGTTGATCATGTCGCGCTCTTCAAAGGTTTTGTCCAATTCCAGTTTGCCGATGACGCTGCGCAGCGAGGTTTGCGCTAATTGGGTCACCGCCATGATGTAGTTGGACGAGCCGTAGCTGGCGCGCATGGGGTCTGTGACTTGGAAATACAAAATGCCGTCCACTTGCAACTGGGTGTTGTCGCGCGTGATACACACTTGGCTGGGCACGTCCAGCGGAATTTCTTTGAGCGAGTGTTTGTAGGCCACGCGGTCGATGAACGGTACCAAAAAATTCAAGCCCGGTGTGAGCGTGCCGGCGTATTTGCCCAGGCGTTCTTTAACCCAAGCGTTTTGTTGGGGCACCACTTTGATGGCGCGGACAACGAAGATAACGGCGATGACCACTAACCCGATGGCGATTTCCATGGAGATTCCTTTGGTGAAAAAATGGTGAGAAAAGAAAATTATTGAACGGGCGTGAGCACCAAGCGGTTGCTCACGACGTCGTGTATGCGGTAAGCCCCGGGGGCTGCGCTGGACAAATGTTCCGGGTGCAGCGTTGCCGTCCAGTTGGCGCCGCGGTATTGAATTTGCGTGGTGCCTTCGGCGCTCCACTGCTGCACATGCACAACTTCACCAACGTCTAAATTCATATCGCTCGAGGCGCTGGGGCTGGGGTGCAACTTGTACCACACGGCCACAGCGCTGCCGCCCACCACGGCGGCGGTGACCATTTGGCCGACCATGCCCAGACCCAGGTGGGCTGCCAGCGCGCCCGCCGCAGCGCCCAAGGCCAGCATCAACAAATAAAAGCTGCCACTGAGCAATTCCAGCGCCACCAAGGCGCCCGTGAGCAGCCACCACCAAGTGGATTCAGCCATTTATGTTCTCCTTGTGATGGGGTGTTCGGCGTGTTCGTGCATCATGCGCATTGAGGTTGCGTGCATTTTGATGTCCAATCGTCCGCGTTGTCATGGGTTTTCCGTACACTTTCCTTTTATCACACTCCTTTGTCACAGCGACGGCGCAACCCCGCCCAGCGCTCGTTTCTTTTTTGTCTTCTCTTTTGCTTTAGGTATTGGCCATGAAATTTCGCTTCCCCATCGTCATCATTGATGAAGACTACCGCTCTGAAAACACCTCGGGTCTGGGCATTCGTGCCTTGGCCGATGCCATTGTGGCCGAGGGTTTTGAGGTCTTGGGCGCCACCAGCTACGGGGACTTGTCGCAGTTTGCCCAGCAGCAATCGCGCGCCAGTGCCTTTATCTTGTCGCTTGATGACGAAGAGGTCAGCTTGGGTCCAGACTTGGATCCGGCGGTGCTGAGCTTGCGCAACTTTATTGAAGAAGTCCGGCGCAAAAACGCCGATGTGCCGATTTACATCTATGGCGAGACCAAAACCAGCCGCCACTTGCCCAATGACATCTTGCGTGAGCTGCACGGCTTTATTCACATGTTTGAGGACACGCCCGAGTTTGTGGCGCGCCACATCATCCGCGAAGCCAAGAGTTATTTAGAAGGCATTCAGCCACCGTTTTTTAAAGCCTTGCTGGACTACGCCGAAGACGGCTCTTTCTCTTGGCATTGCCCCGGGCACTCGGGCGGCGTGGCGTTTTGAAAAGCCCGGTGGGCCAGATGTTTCACCAGTTTTTTGGCGAGAACATGTTGCGCGCCGACGTCTGCAACGCGGTGGAAGAACTGGGCCAGTTGCTTGACCACACCGGGCCGGTGGCCGCCAGCGAGCGCAACGCGGCGCGCATCTTTAACGCCGACCACTGCTTTTTTGTCACCAACGGCACCAGCACCAGCAACAAAATGGTCTGGCACCACACGGTGGCACCGGGAGACGTGGTGGTGGTGGACCGCAATTGCCACAAGTCCATTTTGGCACAGCATCATCATGACCGGCGCCATACCGGTGTTTTTAAAGCCCACGCGCAACCACTTCGGCATCATTGGCCCGATTCCGCACAGCGAGTTTGAAATTGACGCCATCAAGGCCAAGATACGCGCCAACCCGCTGCTCTCGCACGTGGACGCCGATACCGTGCAGCCGCGTGTGCTCACCATCACCCAGTCCACCTACGACGGTGTGCTCTACAACACCGAAACCGTCAAACAAATGCTTGATGGCTACATCCCCAACTTGCATTTTGACGAGGCCTGGTTGCCGCACGCGGCTTTCCATTCGTTTTATGGCAACTACCACGCCATGGGCAAAAAGCGGGCCCGGCCTGAAAATGCCGTGGTCTACGCCACGCAGTCGATTCACAAATTGCTCGCCGGCATCAGCCAAGCCAGCCACGTGTTGGTGCAAGACTCACAAAACGTCAAGCTGGACCGGCACTTGTTCAACGAATCGTTTTTGATGCACACCAGCACCAGCCCGCAATACGCCATCATCGCCAGTTGCGACGTGGCCGCGGCCATGATGGAGCCGCCCGGTGGCCGCGCCTTGGTGGAAGAGAGCTTGCTCGAAGCCTTGGACTTTCGGCGGGCCATGCGCAAAGTGGAGGCCGAATTTGGCGCCGACGATTGGTGGTTCCAGGTGTGGGGGCCCCGACGATTTGGTGGAAGAGGGTGTGGGCGAAGCCACCGACTGGGTGCTCAACCGCAAAAAAGACGGCCGCGACACCGAAAACGACTGGCACGGCTTTGGCGACATGGCGCCCAACTTCAACATGTTGGACCCCATCAAAGCCACCATTGTCACGCCCGGCCTCAACCTCAAAGGCGACTTTTCGGCGTCCGGCATACCGGCGTCCATCGTCACCAAATTTTTGGCCGAACACGGCGTGGTGGTGGAAAAAACCGGCCTCTACAGCTTCTTCATCATGTTCACCATCGGCATCACCAAAGGCCGCTGGAACACATTGCTGACGGCATTGCAGCAGTTCAAAGACGACTACGAGAAGAACCAGCCCATGTGGCGCAATCATGCCGGAGTTCTGCCAAAAACACCCGCGCTACGAGCAAATGGGCTTGCGCGATTTGTGCCAACACGTGCACACCTTGTACGCCAAATACGACGTTGCCCGCTTGACGACCGAGATGTATTTGAGCGACTTGACGCCAGCCATGAACCCCAGCGATGCCTTCTCCCACATCGCCCGCCGCACCACCGAGCGCGTGGACATTGACGCACTGGAAGGCCGTATCACCACCAGCTTGGTCACGCCTTACCCGCCTGGCATACCGCTGCTCATTCCCGGTGAAGTGTTCAACAAAAAAATCGTCGACTACCTCAAATTCAACCGCGAATTTGCTCGCGAATGCCCGGCTTTGAGACCGACATCCACGGCTTGGTCTCAGAAGTGGGGCCAGACGGCCACAAACAGTATTTTGCTGACTGCGTGAGAGCCGACTGAAATTTTGAAGAAAGGGGCCGCCAACAACGTGGCAACACCCCAAACGGCGCGAGACTACCAACAGCATCACGCCCACTACAAATCACCCGGGGATGCCACCGATCCGGCTTTGCCGGTCGGTTGGCATCGCCCCCTTGAGGGGGTGACGCCGCAGGCGGCGCGGGGGTGGGCTTATTCTGCGATCCCGCCCACCACCTGGCTAAACCCGCCATCAACGTAAGTGATTTCGGCGCTGACGCCGGCGGCCAGGTTGCTGAGCAAAAAGGCGGCGACGTTGCCGACGTCGTCAATGGTGATGTTGCGGCGTATCGGGGAGGTCTCGGCCACCACGCTCAAAATCTTGCCAAAGCCTTTGATGCCGCTGGCCGCCAGGGTTTTGATGGGGCCGGCGCTGATGCCGTTGACGCGAATGCCTTTGGGGCCTAGCGAGTCGGCCAAATAACGCACTGAGGCCTCCAAACTGGCTTTGGCCAAACCCATGGTGTTGTAGTTGGGCACCACGCGCAGTGCGCCCAAATAACTGAGCGTGAGCAGCGCCGATTGTTCGTTGAGGTAAGGCAGCGCCGCTTTGGCCATGGCCGGAAAGCTGTAGGCGCTGATGTCGTGCGCCACTTTAAAACCTTCGCGCGAGAGGCCGTCTAAAAAATCACCGGCAATGGCTTCGCGCGGGGCAAAACCAATGGCGTGCACAAAACCGTCGAGCTTGGGCCAGTGGGCCGACAAGTCAGTAAACAGTTGGTTGATTTGCGCGTCGTCACCGACGTCGCAATCAAACACCAGTTTGGAGTCGAACTCGGCCGCAAACTCGGTGATGCGGTCTTTAAAACGCTCGCCCACGTAGCTAAACGCCAGCTCAGCGCCTTGTGCGTGGCAGGCTTTGGCAATGCCGTAAGCAATGGAGCGGTTGGACAACACGCCCGTGATCAGTAATTTTTTTGCCGGCTAAAAAACCCATGAAGTGATCTCCAAGAAAAAGCTTGCGACAATTGTCGCATGCGAATTTATCAATGGGTTTTTCTCTGCATGTGGTGGTTGGGGTTGGCGCTGCCCGCTTGGGCCGCGCACGGCTACGCGTTTTGGGACGATTTGAAATACCCCGAGGGCTTTAGCCAATTTGATTACGCCAACCCCAACGCCCCCAAAGGCGGCGAGCTGCGGCTGGTGAGCAATTTGCGCTACTCCACGTTTGACAAATACAACCCTTTCACGCTCAAGGGCTCGCCGCCCGCGTATTTGAGCGACTTGTTGTTTGAGTCTTTGTTGATAAGCTCGCTGGATGAAACGGCTGCGGGTTATGGCTTGTTGGCCGAAGACGTGAGCGTGGCCCCCGACCGTTTAAGCGCCACGTTTCGCTTGCGGCCCCAGGCGCGGTTTCACGATGGCAGTCCCGTCACGGCGGCCGACGTCAAGCACACGTTTGAGACTTTGATGGGCCCGCAGGCCTCACCCCAATACCGCGTGATGTTGGAGCAAGTGGCCGGTGTCGACGTGTTGGACACGCGCCGGGTGCGGTTTCGTTTTCGCAGTGGCAACCGCGAACTGCCTTTGCTGGTGGGGTCTTTGCCCATTTTCAGCCGTGCCTGGGGACAAGAAAGCGGCCAGCGCAAACCGTTTGATCAAGTGGTGATGGACACGCCCATAGGCAGCGGGCCTTACCGCATTGGCCCCGTGCGTTTTGGCCGCGACATCACTTATGTGCGCGACCCCAATTACTGGGGCAAAGATTTAAACGTGCGGCGCGGCAGTTTTAATTTTGACCGCATTACGGTCAAGATTTACAAGGACAACACGGCCAAGCTGGAAGCCGTCAAAGCCGGTGAGTTTGACTTGATGGCGGTGTATTCCGCTGGCGACTGGGCGCGGCGCATCAACGGGCGGCGCTTTGATTCGGGCGAGCTGGTCAAGGCCGAGTTTGAACACCGCCAAGCGGCCGGTTTTCAAAGCTATGTGCTCAACACCCGCCGCCCGCTGCTGGCCGACCGGCGCGTGCGCGAGGCTTTGGGCTTGGCGCTGGACTACGACTGGATGAACCGGCAAATGTTTTACCGCAGCTACCCGCGCGTGAAAGACGTGTTTGGCAACACCGATTGTGCCGCCACTGGCGAGCCAACACCGGGCGAGTTGGCCTTGCTCACGCCGTGGCGGGGCCAAGTGCCCGATGCCGTTTTTGGGCCCATGTACCAGCCGCCGTCCACCGAAGGGCCGGGCCAGTCGCTGCGGGCCAATTTGCGCCGCGCCCAGGCTTTGCTCAAAGAAGCCGGCTGGGTGTACCGCGACGGCGCTTTTGCGCAACGACCAAGGCCAGCCCTTGGTGCTGGAATACTTGGACAGCCGAGAAGGCGGCATCAACGGCGTGGCCCCGTGGATACGCAACCTGGAAAAACTGGGCATTACGCTGCGTTTTGTGACGGCGGACTTTGCGCTGTACCAGCAGCGGCTGGAGACGTTTGACTTTGACATGATCTCCATCAATTTCCCCGGCTCACACAACCCGGGGCAGGAGTTGCCGTATTTTTTTGGCAGCCAAGCGGCGGACACGCCCGGCTCGGGCAATTTTTTGGCATCAAAAGCCCGGCGGTAGACGCCTTGATACAAGGCGTGATGAGCGCAAACAACAAAGCCGATATGCTGAGCGCTTGCCGGGCGCTGGACCGCGTCATCATGCACAGCCATTATTTGATTCCGCAGTGGTTTTTCCAGTGTGCACCGCATGGTCTACAACGCCCAACGTTTGGCGCTTCAAAAACCCATGCCGCCGTATGCCGACGCCATCACCTGGCCCATGGGCTATTGGTGGGCGCAGCCAATACCAGCGGCGCAGCCCTGAGTTCCATCACCACTCTTTATCGCACTGCCTCATTTTTATGTGGATTTATTTACTCAAACGCTTGTTGCTCATGGTCCCCACGCTGCTGGGCGTGTTGCTGGTCACGTTTGTGGTGGTGCAATTTGTGCCTGGTGGGCCGGTGGAGCAATACCTGGCCGAATCGCGCGTCGGCGCTGCCAGTGCAGGCACCGGTGGCAGCACCTTCAGCTACCGGGGTGGGCAAGGGGTAGACCCCGAGCGGGTGGCGCAAATCAAAGCTTTGTATGGTTTGGACAAACCCGCGCCCCAGCGGTTTTTTGCAAATGCTGGGCCAGTTTGCGCGCTTTGATTTGGGCCAGAGTTTTTTTCAAAACAAAGCCGTGTGGACCTTGATTGTGGAAAAACTCCCGGTCTCCATCAGCTTGGGTTTGTGGACGTTTTTCATCAGCTACGCCGTGGCCGTGCCGCTGGGCGTGGCCAAGGCGGTGCGGGCGGGTTCACGCTTTGACTTGCTCACCACGCTGCTGGTGTTGGTGGGTTATGCCATTCCCGGTTTTGTATTGGGCGTGGCCTTGTTGGTGATTTTTGGCGGGCAGTTGCAGTGGTTTCCGCTGCGCGGCCTCACCTCAGCCAACTGGGACGAGCTCAGTTGGGGCGCGCGCATGGTTGATTATTTGTGGCACATCACGCTGCCGGTCACGGCCATGGTGTTGGGCAGTTTTGCGGTGACCGCCATGTTGACCAAAAACGCGTTTTTGGAAGAGATTCGCAAACAATACGTGCTCACCGCCCGCGCCAAAGGTTTGAGCGAGCGCCAAGTGCTGTGGAAGCACGTGTTTTCGCAACGCCTTGATTCCCATCGTCACCGGTTTCCCGGCCGCCTTTATTGGCGCTTTTTTCACCGGCTCTTTGCTGATTGAAACCTTGTTTTCTTTAGACGGCTTGGGTTTACTCAGCTACGAGAGCGTGATTCGGCGCGACTACCCGGTGGTGTTGGGCACGCTGTATTTGTTCACGCTGATTGGCTTGGTCACGAAGTTGATTTCTGATTTTTGTTATGTGTGGGTAGACCCGCGCGTGAAATTTTGAGCCCCCACGCTTGTCACTTCGCGCTTTGCGCTGCCCC
>JASJYW010000027.1:55888928-55914918 GCA_030386875.1 Morinoia aosen
GCTTTTGACAACGCTGCTTATGGTGCGGCACTCAATGAAAAGTTAGCAGCATGCATGGGGCAAAAGGGGAAATGGACTTCTTTTGTGGGATCTCTGGGCAGTCGTACTCACTTGCAGTGGGTTGCGGCCGGTGAAAAAAATGCCAAAAAATATGCGGGCATGACGTTGGTTGACCCGAATAACGAGTCCTTTGACGACGCCAATAAAACCTACGAAAAAGCGAAAGAGCTACTGCGCAAGCATCCTGATCTCAAAGGGTTTCAGAGTTCGGCGGGCAACGATGTGCTGGGCATTGGCCGTGCCATTGAGGAGGCTGGTTTGCAAGGCAAGGTGTGCTTGGTGGGTACCGGTTTGCCCAATCCTTCGGCCAAATTGATCGAATCCGGCGCTATCAGTGCAATTGGTTTTTGGGATCCCAAGGATGCGGGCATCGCGATGAACAAAGGTCGCCAAACTTTTGATTGAAAAGAAGCCGTTAACCGATGGCATTGACCTGGGCGTCAAGGGCTACGAAAAGGTTCGCGTGGTCAAAGGGCCGGGTAAGGGACTGCTGCTGACGGGCAATGCAATGGTGATCGTGGATAAGGCCACGTACAAAGACTCCATGTTCTGATCGGTTTCGGCGTGACAGCTGATTGGCTCTGACGGGCCCAGCTGTCACGGCTTGTTCGCTCATAAATTTGCTTGTTTTCGACTCGAGGGTCTCCTACATGTCAGCCGTTCAGCGTCGGCCCGATGCCACTATGGCTGCCGGGGCTCAGTCAGCTTTTTTAGAAGTCAGTGGCATCCACAAGCGCTTTGGCGGTGTGCATGCCCTGCGTGGTATTGAGTTTTCCATCCGACGTGGCGAAATCTATCATCTGTTGGGTGAAAACGGCTGCGGCAAAAGTACCATTATCAAAATAATCTCGGGAGCGCAGCCACCTGATGAGGGCACGATTCGGCTTGATGGCCGGACTTACAGGGCGCTGACACCCATAACCGCGTTGGCGGCTGGAATTGAGACGGTTTATCAGGATCTGTCCCTTCTGCCCAACATGACGACTGCCGAGAACGTGGCCTTGCCAGAGCAATTGGTGCAAGCTAAGGGGCGTTTGGCCCGACGGCTTGATCCCCGTGCGTTGCGGCAAACGGCCCGGCGGGCGTTGCAGGCTGTTGATCTGCCAACAACGGACGCTTTTTTGGATACCGTGGTAGATGATTTGCCGTTGGCGGTGCGTCAGTTGGTGGCGATCGCTCGGGCCATCGCCACACAGGCCAAGCTGGTGATCATGGATGAGCCAACCACGTCGCTGACGCGGCGTGAAGTCGATAACCTGATCCGTGTGGTTGAGGCTTTGCAGCGTGACAATGTCGCTGTCCTTTTCGTGACGCACAAGCTCGACGAGTGCTATCGCATCGGTGGGCAAGCAATCGTGTTTCGCGACGGAGAGTGTGTAGCGCAGGGGCCAATCGGTGATTTACAGCAAGACGGACCTGAGTCAACTGATGACGGGTCGAACCATTGATGGCAAGCGCTACCGTACCGGTCAACCGACGCCAGACAACCTGCTGCGGCTGGATGGGTTTGGCCGAGGAGCGTTGTTTCGCAACGTCAATGTGGCGCTCGCACGTGTGAGATATTGGGCATCACAGGTCTGATGGATTCCGGTCGGAACGAGTTGGGTTTGGCTATTGCGGGCGTGCTTGCGGCCACTGCGGGAACGATGTGCATGGACGGTGAGCCCGTTTCGGTTAATGCAACCGTCGGACGCGATTGCCGAAGGTATTGGGTATGTGCCGGAAGACCGTCTTGCAGAAGGTCTGTTCTTGGATAAGCCCATTCTGTCGAACATGGTGGCATTGATTCTGGGGCGTTTTGCGCAGGAGGCTTGGGCTGTTGGATCAGCGTAAAGCGCGGACTGTTGCCGAAGGTTTGGTGGACGAGCTGCGCATTGCCACGCCCAACGTCGATTTACCGGTGCAGTCTCTGTCTGGTGGTAACCAGCAACGTGTGCTGATTGGTCGTTGGCTCACCATTGCCCCGCGTCTACTGGTGTTGCATGGCCCAACGGTGGGGGTCGATATCGGTTCAAAAGACACAATTTACAAAGCCATTCAAGCGTTGGCAGAGCAGGGCATGGCGTTGATCATCATCAGCGACGATTTGCCTGAGTTGCTTCAAAACTGCGATCGCATCTTGGTCATGCGCCACGGCGAAGTGACTGCGGAATTCAATGCCGCTACGGCGCACGAAGAAACGCTTTACGAAGCCATGACCGTGAGTGCTCATGAGCTTCTGACATCGCGCGCATCTGAGGAGACCTTGTTTTGACCGTCCACAGCACCATGGCTGCACCCGCCCAATTGCCCCATCTGTCTTTGCGCCAACAATTCATGCGACGGCTGAATCGTCGCCCTGAGTTGTTCACTTTGGTTTTGTTGTTGTGCTTGTGTGTGACTGTTGGCGCTATTAATCCGGGATTTTTTTCAAGCTGCTTCGCTGTTTGATATTGCACGTTCCAGCGTTGTTATCGGGTTGTTCGCGTTGGGGGTGTTCGTGATTCTCGCGGCTGGTGGTATTGACGTGTCGTTCACTGCGATCGCCGCACTGTCGATGTACTCGGTCACGCTGTTGATCGTTGGCTATTTTCCAGGGGCTCCACTTGTGCTGGTTCTTTTGACAGCGGCTCTAGGTGGTGGATTGCTTGGTTTGATCAATGGGTTTCTTGTGCACGCTTTACGAGCGCCATCGCTGATTGTGACGATAGGAACGCAGTACTTATTTCGCGGGGTTTTACTAACCTTTGTTGGTACCGTATGGGTGACATCGCTGCCTGCACAAATGGACAGTTTTGGCAAGCTTGCGCTGATTGACCTTACCAGCGGTGGTGTGCGAACGGCGTTGCCAGCGTTTTTCCTGGCATTGCCCATCATGGCTGGGCTGACTTGGTGGATTTTGAACAAGACCTTGATGGGGCGGGCTATTTTTGCCACAGGAGGTAGCCGTGCCGTGACAGAGAGACTGGGCTACAGCCTGCGCACTGTTCACCTGTTCACGTTTTCGTATGCCGGTGCACTCGCAGGTCTTGCGGGGATTATTCATGTTTGCAGCAATCGATTGGCCAACCCATTTGATCTGGTGGGGATGGAGATTGATGTGATTGCCGCCGTGGTATTGGGTGGCGCACGCATTAACCGGCGGAACTGGCACGGTCATGGGAACTTTGTTGGGCGTATTCCTGGTCGTGGCGATCAACAATGTATTGATCATGACTGGTATCCCAAGCACCTGGCAGCGTGTGGTTGTGGGTGCCTTTATCTTGGTGGCTGGGGCGGTTTTTGCTATTCGCCGCCGCTGATTTATTTTTTTGTTATTCGTTACATTCGCGCTCTTTTAAGGAGAAGCATATGAAGAAATTTCTCAACCAACCCGAAAGCTTTGTTGACGAGATGCTTGACGGCATCTATGCCGCGTATCCGAAACAAGTGGGTTTTGTTGCCGATGACCGGCGCTGCTTGGTTGCAACTACCCCTCGTGTTAAAGGCAAGGTCGGACTCGCCACGGGTGGTGGATCTGGACATCTGCCGCTGTTTCTGGGGCTACGTCGCAGCGGTTTGCTCGATGGTGCTGCAGTGGGGGGGGTGTTTCAGTCTCCTAGCGCCGACCAGATGTTCGAAGTCACCAAGGCAATTGATCAAGGGGCTGGCGTACTTTACATCTACGGTAACTACACCGGAGATATTCTGAATTTTGATATGGCCGCAGAAATGGCCGAGATGGAAAATATTCGGGTGTTGTCGGTGGTTGGCAACGACGACGCGGCCTCATCGGTACCAGGGGAGGAGCACAAACGCCGTGGCGTGGCTGGTATTTTTTTCGTCTACAAAGCTGCAGGGGCTGCGGCGGCAGAAGGTATGTCTCTCGAAGAGGTGCAGCGCGTTGCACAAAAGGCTAAGGCCAATACTCGCACCATGGGGGTGGCACTGAGTAGCTGCATTGTGCCGGAGGTTGGCCACGCAACCTTCTCGGTGGGTGAGAGCGAAATGGAAATTGGTATGGGCATACATGGCGAGCCAGGTATTCGCCGAGGCCCGCTTTTACCAGCGGATCAAGTGGTCGAAGAGATGATGCGCCCCTTGCTCGAAGAGCTTTCACTGAGTCAAGGTGATGAGGTCACGGTGCTTGTGAATGGTTTGGGTGCAACACCGCAGGAGGAGCTTTACATCATGTTCCGCAAGGTGTCCCAGATTCTGTCGAGCCGAGGCGTTTCGGTATTTCATGCCTACGTTGGTGAGTTCGCCACGGCCATGGAAATGGCCGGTGCATCGATTTCGTTGTTACGCATGGATGACGAGCTTAAAACGCTTGATTGCTGCACCGGCTGCTTCGCCTTTTTTTGTTCAACTTCAACAGTAGACCTGGGGAGCGACGCGATGGAAAAAATCGGCAAAAGCGATCTCTCCGATTTGTTTCGGTGTTTGAACGAAACCTTTGTGGCACAGCGTAGCTTCCTGATTGAGCTTGATGGCAAGGTCGGCGATAGCGATTTGGGTATTACGATGAACAAGGGCTTTCAGGCGGCCCAAGAGGCTGTGATGGCCAACACGGTTGATTCGATCGGCAAGACGTTGCAGCTCGCGGGCATGGCTATCGGGAAGGCCGCGCCATCGACCATGGGTACCTTAACAGCCATGGGTTTTATGCGAGGGGGCAAAGCTGTTGGTGAAGCGCCGTTCATAGGAACTGCTGAGATGGCTGCATTTTGGCGTGCTTACCGTGACGGTGTGGAGGAGCGGGGCAAGGCCAAACTGGGTGACAAAACACTGCTAGATGTGTTGCATCCGGTTGCGGTGTCGCTGCAAACTGCCGCCGCCGCTGGCGTGGCATTGCCTGAGGCGCTGGATGCGGCGACCAAAGCCGCCGCTGTTGGACTGGAGTCCACCAAGACCATGGTGGCTCAACATGGCAAGGCTGCTTGTTTTTCCGGAAAAATCATTGGGTTTGCAAGATGCGGGTGCTACCGTTGGTGTTTTGATCATCGACACATTACGGGCTTTCGTGGTAACCGAAGCGAAGGCGCCATCATGACCGTCGCCATTATTGGTACTGGTGTGATGGGAACGGGCGTTGGGCAAACGCTATTGAGCAAGGGCTATACGTTGCGCTGTCATAACCGCAGCAAAGCCAATGCAGACGCTCTCGTGAAGTCTGGGGCTACTTGGTGTGCAAGCCCGGGTGAGGCAATCGCTGATGCCACACACGTCATTCTCTTGGTGTGGGACGAGGTTGGCCTGCGTCAGGTGCTTGGTGGCTCCGACGGCTTGCTTGCACATGCGCGTGCAGGGCAGGTGTTTATTGATATGAGCACTCAGCTCCCCACCACTGCACGTGATGTGGCACAGCAGTTCGCGACCAGGGGGGCCTTTTTTGTAGATGCCCCCGTGCACGGTAGCCGCGCCGAGGCACATTCGGGTGGTCTTTGGGTCATGGCGGGAGCGGATGCGGCTGCCTGGGCGGCAGCGCTACCTTTGCTGAAGGCGATTACTGCGACGGTGCATCATATGGGGCCGGTTGGCGCTGGCTGTGCAGCCAAACTTTGCGGTAACCATTTGGTGTCTTCGGTGTTGGCTGCGTTGGCAGAGTCGCTGGCTATGGCCCGAAAGTCAGGACTGGATTGCCACGAGTTGATTACTTTGTGGGGTGAATCAGATTTCCGCTCTCCCATCATAGAAGGAGCAGGGCGCTCCATGATCGATGGCAATTTTGACGTGTCTTTCCATTTGCGCACCATGGTCAAAGACACTGAGTTGATTCGCAATCATTCGGAGGCGATTGGTGTTCCGGTGATGCTGTCGAACACCGTGCACGAGTTAAACAAGGTCGCACAAAACCTTGGGTGGGGAGAGCTTAATGCGACGGCAATTTTTAAGCTCTTTGAGTTAATGGCAGGCATCTCTCCGATTGCTGGAGGCTCGACAGGCAAGCTTCAATAGTGTGGGTGCTGTGGAATGAAAAATCTTCTGCTTGGTATTGATGTTGGCACCTACAGCAGCAAGGCTGCATTGACCGATTTGCAGGGCAAAGTGTTGCAAATAGCGGTGATTGAGCACGGTATATCGCTGCCTGAACCCGGACATGTGGAGCAAGATGCCGATGGCGTTTGGTGGAATGACGTTTGCGCACTAAGCCATGAAATTCTTTCTCGACCTGGAGTGACAGCAGAGCGCATTGCCGCTGTGGCTGTAAGCGCGATTGGTCCTTGTTTATTACCGCTGGATGCCAATGGACGGCCGTTGCGGCCAGGTATTTTGTACGGTGTTGATACGAGGGCTTCGGCCGAAATTGCAGAAATCGAAGCGGAGATTGGGCGTGACGCCATTGCTGAATTTTCTATGATGCAACTGAGTAGTCAGGCCATCGGACCCAAGATACGGTGGCTGCGTCAGCAGGAGCCCGAAATTTGGAGCCGTACGGTGCAGCTGTGTTCCGCTACCTCATATTTGACCTACCGGCTCACAGGTGAGCTTCGGATGGATCGGCATTCCGCTAGCCATTTCATGCCGCTTTACAACCCACTGACAGAGGGGTGGGACGCTCGCTATGCGGCGGCCATTTGCCCTATTGAAATGTTACCGGAGCTTGGGTGGGCTGAGGAGCCAGTGGGTGTAATCGCCGCCGATGCTGCACGGGCCACTGGGTTGATGCAGGGCACACCGGTTGCGCTGGGCACGATTGATGCGTTAAGTGAGGTCCATCAGCGTTGGTGCCGTGCAAGCGGGTGATTTTGATGCTGATGCATGGCAGTACGACTTTTTTTTGTACTGACCCAAAACCAACCAACACCTGACCCGCGTGTTTGGACTGTGGCTGGTGCATCCCCGGGGCAATATGTGCTGGCTGCAGGTATGAGCACGACCGGCAGCCTCACACGCTGGTTTAAAGATGAGCTGGCTCGCGATTTGCCGCCGCACGAAGGTTATGCTGAACTTTTGAAGCTGTTCAGCGGGTACCTCCAGGGGCGCAAGGTTTGCTGGCATTGCCATATTTCAGTGGTGAGCGCACACCGATTAACGATCCAAACGCCCGAGGCATGATCGTTGGGCTGAGCTTGTCGCATACGCGAGATCATGTTTTTCGTGCATTGCTCGAAGGTGTTGGGTTTGGTGTGCGACACAACTTGGAGACCTTCGCTGCAATTGGTGCACGTATTGACCGCGTCATTGCGGTCGGTGGTGGTGCTAAGTCGGATGCGTGGCTGCAAATCATTTCGGACATCACGGGCGTGGCCCAAATTGTGCCAAGCGTTACGCTCGGCGCAGCCTATGGCGATGCTTTTCTTGCCGGTCGTGCTGCAGGGCTGTTGCGGCCCGATTCGATTGCTACCTGGATCAGGCCGGGCCGTGTTATCGAGCCCGATCCCGCGCAACGGGAACTTTACGACCGCATCTTTGCGCTCTACCTGAATCTGTACGCCAATACGCGCGATACGGTGTATGGGTTGCGTGAAACGTGCCCTCTTGTTGCAGCGTGAGGGGGCATGTGTTCGATGGCTGTAGTCGGCGCTGAATCCGATCAAAGGGATCTTCAAATAAAGTCCACCAATGAAAAAGGCCGCTAGGGATATGTCCTTAGCGGCCTTTAAATTAACCGTTGGTGCCCAGGGACGGACTCGAACCGTCACCCCTTGCGGGACCGGATTTTGAATCCGGCGCGTCTACCAATTTCACCACCCGGGCAGGTTTGGAAAGACAGGGATTATGACACAAACTTGAGAACATTTCGATAGACTCGGTGTTTTCTTTTTGTGTTTTGGGCTTGGCCCGTATTTTGTGAGTTTCATGAACGACCGCATCGCATACCCGACTTTAGAAGACGCCGTGGGCAACACCCCCTTGGTGGCCTTGCAACGCATTGGTGCCCAGGTGTGCCAAGCCCGTGGCAACGTCATCTTGGGCAAGTTAGAGGGCAACAACCCGGCGGGGTCGGTCAAAGACCGGCCGGCGCTGTCCATGATCCGGCGGGCCCAGGAGCGTGGTGAGATTCAGCCCGGTGACACGTTGATTGAGGCCACCTCGGGCAACACCGGCATTGCGCTGGCCATGGCTGCGGGCCATCAAAGGTTTTCGCATGGTGCTCATCATGCCGGAGGACTTGTCGATTGAGCGCGCCCAAACCATGAAGGCGTTTGGCGCTGAGTTGATACTCACGCCCAAAAGCGGCGGCATGGAATACGCGCGCGATTTGGCCGACAAAATGGTGGCCGAGGGCAAGGGCAAGGTGTTGGACCAGTTTGCCAACCCCGACAACCCGCGCATTCATTTTGAAACCACCGGCCCTGAGCTGTGGGCGCAAACCCAAGGGCGCATCACCCACTTTGTCAGCGCCATGGGCACCACCGGCACCATCACGGGCGTGTCGCGGTTTTTAAAGTCCAAAAACCCTGAGGTGCGCGTCATCGGTGCCCAGCCCAGTGAGGGTTCACGCATTCCGGCATACGCAAATGGCCCGAGGCTTATATGCCCAAGATTTACGACGCCAGCGTGGTCGATGAGCTGGCCTTGGTCAGCCAAGGTGATGCCGAAGCCATGTGCCGACGCTTGGCGCGGGAAGAGGGCATTTTTGGTGGCATATCGGCCGCCGGCGCTTGCCACGTGGCCTTGCAATTGGCCGAGCAAGTGAGCAACGCCACCATTGTGTTTGTGGTGTGCGACCGGGGCGACCGTTATTTGTCCACCGGGGTGTTTCCGGCATGACGGCCACGGCAGGCGTGAGCTACCGCTATTGCCCGCTGTGCGCGGCTGCTTTGGCCGAGCGGGCCGAAGCCGAAGACGGCGGCTGGGTCACGCGACTGCGCTGTACGGCGTGCGACTGGACCCATTGGAACAACCCCACGCCGGTGTTGGCCGCAATTGTGCAAATGCCCGACGGCCGTGTGCTGTTGGCGCGCAACGCGGCGTGGACACACCGTTTCTTTGCGCTGATCACGGGCTTTATGGAAGCGGGCGAGTCACCCGAGGCCGGCATCACACGCGAAATTGCCGAAGAAACCGGCTTGCAAGTGCACGCTTTGAACCTGGTGGGCGTGCATGAATTTGTGCGCATGAACCAAGTCATCATCACCTACCACGCCCAGTGCAGCGGCGAGGTGGTGTTGTCGCCCGAGCTGGCCGAATACAAACTGTTTGAGCCCCAAGCCATTGTGTGTTGGCCTGCGGGCACGGGCCTGGCCATGGCGCAGTGGCTGCGCGCCCAAGGCATAGAGCCGCAGTTTGGCGATGTGCCCCGCTAGAATTGCCCGCTTGTGCTTAGGAAAACCGTATGACCACCACTGCAGACAAAGAACTCGACGCCCGCGGCCTCAACTGCCCCTTGCCCATTCTGAAAGCCAAAAAAGCCTTGGCCGACATGACCAGTGGTCAAACCCTTAAAGTCATCGCCACCGATGCTGGCTCGGTGCGCGACTTTCAAGCCTTTGCCAAACAAACCGGCAACGCTTTGGTGGAGCAAGAGACGACGGGGCCGGAGTATGTGTCGGTGCTGCGGCGGCGGTAAGGTCAAGATTGACAAGGACGACGCCTCAACCCATGCGGTGAAGACGTTGCCCCGCATTGCTGTGCCTGCGATGCAGACTCTCGCAGCCGGTGACCACCACGCCAATGCGCGCACCAACAGCTTGTATTTTAATTATTGAATGTACAATAATTAGGTGGCGCCACAATGCTCACCGTCATTGAAACCCCCACTTTTCAACGCACAGCCAAGGCGTTTTGGGATGCCGCTGAGGTGGATGCTTTTGTTGCTTTCATTGCTCAAAATCCCAACGCGGGTGATGTGGTGCGTGGCACCCAAGCGTTGCGAAAAATTCGCTGGAGCCGTGCGGGTATGGGCAAAAGCGATGGCGCACGGGTGATTTATTTTGTCCGCACCAAAGCTCAAGAAGTTGTGTTGGTGGTGGCTTATGCCAAAGGCCGCGCGGAGAGTCTTCCAACCGATTTTTTGAATCGACTCAAGGAGGTCTACGATGTCTAACCAAAAATCGACTGTGAAAAAGTCGACAGCGGATGCCGATACGCTGCAGTTGATGCGTGATTTTAGAGCAAGGTTTGCAAGAGGCCCAAGCCGGCACCTACGCGCGGGTGAGTACTGCGGCCGATATTGCCAAGCGCAGCCCTGGGCGTCCCGTGCAAGAGACGCACAAAGCGCCCGTGACGTTGCGCATGGAGCCTGAGGCACTGGAGCGTTGGCGCTCCAGTGGCAAAGGCTGGCAGACCCGCGCGGCGGCCTTGTTGGCCGCTCATGCACCTTAAGGCCAGCCTCAACCCAAGCGCGCCAACTGCGCCTGAATTTTTCTCCAGCGTTGCGGTAAACGTCTCCACGCGCTGGTTTTCTTGCTCAATCACCGCTGCGGGCGCTTTGGCCACAAAAAGCCTCGTTGGACAGTTTGGCTTTGGCTTTGTTCAGCTCGGTTTGCAAGCGGGCGGCTTCTTTGCCCAGGCGGGCTTTTTCGGCTTCGGCGTCCACTTCCACCAACAAGCACAAGCGCGTCTCGCCCACCACGGCCACGGGGGCGGCTTGGGCGGCTTGTGTCCAGGCGGTTTCGTCGTCAAAAACTTTGACTTCGCTCAACTTGGCCAAGGCTTTGAGCACGTTGGCGTGGCTGCGCAAAAAGTCGCTGTGTTGGGCGTTTTGGCCCAGGGCAAACAAAGGCAGGCGGGTGGCGGGTGAGACGTTCATCTCACCGCGCAGCGTGCGGCAGGCGTCTACCATGGCTTTGAGCAAATCAATTTGCGCCATGGCGTGTGGGTCTATGCGCTCGGGCTGGGCCTCGGGGTAGGCGGCAACGCTGATGGAGTCACCCGCGCGGCCGGCCACGGGTGCGACTTTTTGCCACAAGGCTTCGGTGATGAAGGGCGTGATGGGGTGGGCCAGCCGCAACACGGTCTCTAGCGTGCGGATCAAGGTGCGGCGGGTGGCGCGTTGCTCAGCGGCGTCGCCGGTTTGGATTTGCACTTTGGCGATTTCCAAATACCAGTCACAAAACGCGTTCCAAACAAAGTCGTAAATGGTGTTGGCCACGTTGTCCAGCCGGTAGTCGGCAAAACCTTTGGCGACGTCGGCTTCGGTTTGCTGCAGCAGCGAGACTATCCAGCGGTCGGCGGCGCTGAACGAGAGGTAGCCGCCGCCGGCGCAGTCGGCCGCGGTGTGGTCTTGCAAACCGCAGTCGTGGCCTTCGCAATTCATCAAAACAAAGCGGGTGGCGTTCCACAACTTGTTGCAAAAGTTGCGATAGCCTTCGCAGCGCTTGCTGTCAAAGTTGATGCTGCGCCCCAGTGTGGCCAAGGAGGCAAAGGTAAAACGCAAGGCGTCGGCGCCATAAGCGGGGATGCCTTCGGGGAATTCTTTTTGCGTGTTTTTGCGCACTTGCGGCGCGGTCTCGGGCTTGCGCAAACCGGTGGTGCGTTTGTCCAGCAGCGGCTCCAGCGCAATGCCGTCCATCAAATCGACGGGGTCTAACACGTTGCCTTCGGATTTGCTCATCTTCTTGCCTTGGGCATCACGCACCAAGCCGTGGATGTAGACGTCTTTAAACGGCACCCGCCCGGTGAAGTGGGTGGTCATCATGATCATGCGGGCGACCCAGAAGAAGATGATGTCGTAGCCCGTGACCAGCGTGGTGCTGGGCAGGTAGAGGTTGTAGTCGGCGGTGGGGGCGCTGGCGTCGCTGTCGGGGGTGGGGTTTTCAGGTATGGGCCAACCCATGGTGGAGAAGGGGACCAGCGCCGACGAATACCAGGTGTCGAGCACGTCTTCATCGCGCGTGAGCGTTTTGCCCGGCGCTTGCGCTTGAGCCTCGGCCTCGCTGCGGGCCACGTAGACTGTGCCGTCTTCGTCGTACCACGCGGGGATTTGGTGGCCCCACCACAGTTGGCGGCTGATGCACCAGTCTTGGATGTTGTTCATCCACTGGTTGTAGGTGTTGATCCAGTTCTCGGGCACAAAGCGCACTTGGCCCGAAGCCACGGCGTCCACGGCTTTTTGCGCAATGCTTTTGCCGCTGGCGTCGCCTTGGCCCACTTGGTTCATGGCCACAAACCATTGGTCGGTCAACATGGGCTCCACCACTTGGCCGGTGCGCGCGCAAATGGGTAGCATCAATTTGTGTGGCTTGATCTCTATTAAAAAACCGGCTGCTTCCAAATCGCGCACCACGGCTTTGCGGGCTTCAAAACGGTCCAGGCCTTGGTAGGCTTTGGGGCCGTTTTCATTGATGTGGGCGTCCAGCGTGAAGATGGTGATCAGCGGCAAGCCGTGGCGCTGGGCGCAGGCGTAGTCGTTGAAGTCGTGGGCACCGGTGATCTTGACGCAGCCCGAGCCAAATTCGCGGTCTACAAAGTCGTCGGCAATGATGGGAATGTGGCGGTCCATCAGCGGCAACTCCACCATTTTTCCAATCAAGTGGCGGTAGCGTTCGTCTTCGGGGTGTACGGCCAGCGCGCCGTCGGCCATCATGGTCTCGGGCCGGGTGGTGGCAATGACCATGCCGCGGGCGCTCTCGCCGTTGATGGTTTGTGGGCCATCCACAAAGGGGTAGCACACGTAGTGCATCTTGCCGTCGCTCTCCACGTTTTCAACCTCCAGGTCGGAGACGGCGGTTTTGAGTTCGGGGTCCCAGTTGACCAAACGCTTGCCACGGTAAATCAAGCCTTGCTCATACAAGCGCACAAAGGTTTCGTTGACAACGCTCGAGAGCTTGTCGTCCATGGTGAAGTATTCACGCGACCAGTCCACGCTGTCGCCCATGCGGCGCATTTGTGTGGTGATGGTGTTGCCCGATTGCTCTTTCCACTCCCACACTTTGGCGATGAAGTTTTTGCGACCCAAATCGTGGCGGCTGGTTTGCTGCGCTTGCAATTGGCGCTCCACCACAATTTGTGTGGCAATGCCGGCGTGATCCGTGCCCGGCACCCAAACGGTGTTGTGGCCGCGCATGCGGTGGTAGCGCGTCAAACTGTCCATGATGGTTTGGTTAAACGCGTGGCCCATGTGCAGCGTGCCCGTCACGTTGGGCGGCGGTAGCTGGATGGCAAACGACGGCGCATCCGCTTGTGGCACGCCCGTGCCGCGCACGCCGGCGCGGCCATAACCGCGCTTTTCCCATTCGGGGCCCCAATGGGCTTCGATGGCAGCGGGTTCAAACGATTTGGACAGGCTTTGCAAGCCGGGTTGGGCCGGGGTGTGGTCTTGGCTCATGGGTCTCGAGAAAGCGAGGAAAAACGGCAGTCCAGAGACTGCCGTTGTGTAGGGAAAGGACAGAGCGCCGATTTTAAGCGGCCTGCTGCCTTGGACTGACTTTTGAGTCCACTCCAACCCACTTTAGCCCAGTGATGGCTTATGGGGTGGGCTTATGGGTTGGGCACGTATTCGGGCCTGTCGTTGCTTTGGGGTTTGAGTGCCGTGGTGCTTTTGCCCGCCGCGCGCTCGGCGCGCCACTGTTGTTTGCGGACATTCCACTCGGCCAGCCGGGCGTGGGCGGTTTGGCTTTCTTTGAGCATTTGAAACTCATCGGCCAGTTGCGCGGTGAGTTCCAGCCGTATGCCATTGGGGTCAAAAAAGTAAATGCTTTTGAAGATGTGGTGGTCGGTCACGCCCAAGACTTCAATGCCGTGCGCTTGCAAGCGGGTTTTGGTGTTTTCCAATTGCTGCACAGTGTCAACACGAAAGCTGATGTGGTTGACCCACAGCGGCGTGTTGGGTGAGGGCTCGGCCGCCACATCGTCGCCCAGGTCAAAAAAGGCAATGAAGGAGCCGTCTTGCAAGCGGAAAAAGAAGTGGGTGTAAGGGCAGTATTCACCGGTGCTGGGCACGTAGTCGCTTTGGATGATGTGGTAGAGCGGCAAGCCCAAAATGTCTTCGTAAAAATGGCGTGTCTCTTCCGCATCGCGTGCGCGGTAGGCGTAGTGGTGCAGTTGTTGCACCGGAGCGGGGGCGGGCAAAGTGGTGGTGTTCATGGTGCCTCGTGATTCAACATTGAGAAATCAATTTACTTTAGGTGAATTCTAGGGCAATGCGACGCAGGTGTCGATAGGGGATAAAAACAGTGCCCCATGGGGTGACTGCGGGCATGGGCAGCAAGGCCGGCGCGCGCAGCGAATGGCGGCTTGACGGCATGGCCGTGGTGGTTGGCTGAGGCGATTGAAGATAATGGGCCCGGTACTGCAACCCGAAAATATCGAAACATGAAAGCGTGGCTTCGCCCTCATGCTGTCGTTGCCATCTTTGCAAAGGCATCAAGCCTTTGCGGCGGCTGACGCCTAAGCCTGAAAACGAATCCATCACTTTCACTGTGTTCCGTTACTTTCGGGGCGCAGTACCAGCGCGTGAGCGAGTTTTGAATGAGGGATCACCATGTTGTTTTTGTTGTCACCGGCTAAGGCGTTGGATTACGACACGCCGCCAACCACCACCACCCACACACAACCCATGTTTGTGCCGCAAGCGGCGGCGTTGATTGAGGTGCTGCGGCAACAGTCGCCGCAGCAAATTGCCTCATTGATGAGTTTGAGCGACAGCTTGAGTGCGCTGAATGTGGCGCGTTATCAAGCGTGGGAGCGCCGCTTCACCACCAAAAACGCCAAGCAAGCGGTGTTGGCTTTTAACGGCGATGTGTATGCCGGCTTGCAAGCGGCCACGCTCACTGAGGCGGATTTGGCTTGGGCCCAGCAGCACTTGTGCATTTTGAGTGGCTTGTACGGCGTGTTGCGGCCCCTGGATTTGATGCAGCCTTACCGGCTGGAAATGGGCACACGCTTGGCCACCGCTAAAGGCAGCAATTTGTACCAATTTTGGGGCAGCCAAATTGCCGATTATTTGAACCAAAGCGCCGCCGCCGACAAAACCCCGGTGGTGGTGAACCTGGCCAGCGAAGAGTATTTCAAATCGGTGGACCGCAAAACACTCAAGCCACGTGTGGTCACGTGTGTGTTTGAAGAGCGCAAAGCCGGCCAATACAAAATCATCAGCTTTTTGGCCAAGCGGGCGCGGGGCTTGATGGCGCGCGCGGCCATTACCCAGCGCTGGCAAACGGTGGCGCAGTTGCGCGACTTTGACGCCGAAGGTTATGGTTATGTGAGCGAAGCCTCAACACCCGAGCGTTTGGTGTTTCGCCGCGACCGAGAGACTTAAAGCCGCTTGAGTGAGGAGGCCAGACCATGCGTTCTGATGTGCAGCAATGGATACACGAACAAACCCGTGCCGGGTGCACGCCAGAGAGCTTGCTCAACGCCATGTTGGAGGCGGGTTGGCAGCGGGATGCGGCGCAGCAGGTGTTGACGCAAGCGTTGCTGGCTGGAGAGGCAGAAGCGGGGGCTGATGAGGCTATGGGCGGGACCAATGATGGGCCACGCACCGCCACACCCCAGCTGTGGCCCGCCGATGCACCCGTGCCGCTGCGCCTGGATGGCGGTGACCGCTGGGTGGATGTCATCACGAGTTTGAAACACCCCCGTGTGGTGGTGTTGGGCAACGTGTTGTCACCCCAAGAGTGTGATGCCTTGATGGCGGCGGCCCAGTCGCGCATGACGCGCTCGTTGACGGTGCAAACCGAAACCGGTGGCGAGACCGTGAACGAGGCCCGCACCAGCAGCGGCATGTTTTTTCAGCGTGGCGAGACCGAAGTGGTGGCACGCCTGGAAGAGCGCATTGCGCGCTTGCTGCATTGGCCGGTGGAAAACGGTGAAGGCTTGCAGGTGTTGCACTATGCGCCCGGGGCTGAATACAAACCCCATTACGACTACTTTGACCCCAGCGAATCAGGCACGCCGCGCATTTTGAAACGCGGCGGGCAACGCGTGGGCACCTTGGTGATGTATTTGAACGAGCCCGAGCAAGGTGGGGGCACCACGTTTCCCGATGTTGGCTTGGAAGTTTTGCCGCAGCGTGGTTTTGCGGTGTTTTTTGCCTACGACCGGCCGCACCCATCAACCGGCACTTTGCACGGTGGGGCGCCCGTATTGGCGGGCGAGAAGTGGGTGGCGACCAAGTGGTTGCGTGAAGCGGTGTTTGTTTAGGGCCTGTTAACACTATTTTCCGATTGCGAACACCTTGCCCACAGCGCCAATCTAGGCGCGGGGCGACGGCCAGACTGGGTGTCTGGCCTAGGCTTGCAACGACGAGTGGCGCTGTGGGCAAGGTGTTCCCTTCGGGTTGCGATCAAAAAAACCATGCGCCGCGTTGCAAAGCCTCGCCGGGCCACCAGCCCGTCTGCGTTTTGCGCCTTGCGCATGGTTTTTTGAGTCGCAACGCATCTCGAAACATAGTGTTAACAGGCCCTAATTCCATTTCCAGATCAACCGTGCACTTTGTCGACTTTGTTTGTTGTACGCCTGTACGGTCTGCGCTTCGTCTTCGCGTTCACATGGGATCTCAGTAGTGTCCGGTTAAAAATCGAATAAATTCAACTGGTTATCAGAGTCTGGCCTATCGAATATGTTGACATCGGTCTGCAAGGCGCATGAAAGCTGGGATTTCTCAAAAACCGAGACCGACAAAATCTGTAGCAAAGTGTAGAGCGAGGCGTTCAATTGCAGCTCCTTTTTGACGATGGCAAGGAGTACGTAGGTTGCCACTGCGCACCAAACTTGCGTCTTGACCGCGTTCTCGCTGGTTCCCAGAAATCGCTTGATGCGAAGGTGTTGCTTGATCCATTTGAAAAACAACTCGACTTGCCAACGGTGTTTGTACAACGCGGCAATATGCAATGCAGGCAAGGCCGTGTTGTTGGTCAAAAACACCAGCGTCTTGCCCGACTCGGGGTCTTTGAAACGAATGCGGCGCAAGTGCTCGGGATAATCGCTGGCTGTGCTGTGTCGGTTCAGCGCAATTGACTGATCGCAGATGATGCCGGTTGCTCTGTCCACTGGCGTCGAATACACCCGCCTGGCATTGAGATTGCTTTTGGCACGGGTCACAAAGAACGCTGCGCTTTGGTGTAAGGCGTACAGGCGCGAAAAGTCCACGTACCCTCTGTCCATGACGTAAAACGCACCAGCCTCGATAGGCAACATGTCCAGCACATAGCCGTCGTGCATCTTGCCATCGCTGATGTGGATGAAGGCGGGAATAGCACCGCGCAAGTCCAGCAACGTGTGCAGCTTCACCGCCGCTTTGGTGCTGCGAAACGGGGCCCAGTCGAACAGACTCAGGCACAGATCGATGGTGGTCGAATCCAGCGCATAGACCGTACTTTTGAGATCCAGTCCAAACGACTCGTTGCCATAGAGTTTGCGAGCGCGTCGGATCAGGACAGAGGCCAAGTCTGCCCAAATTTGCCAGCTGCGTGATTCGTTGGCATCCGCAAGAGTGGCCCTGCGAACGCCATGTCGAAAGCCCATGGCGTACAGCTTGCTGGTATTGGCGCTGAGTGTGACCTCGATATCGCGCAAACTCTCACGCCCAGTCAGCTGGGCAAAAGCCATAGCCCGAAATTGTTCGGCGCAGTTGAAGGTGCGAACACCACGATCGCCACCGTATCGGGCAACGATGCGTGCGAAGCTGGTCCACGGGACAAACTCCATGAGTTGCGCAAACACGGTTTTGCCAGCATTCATGGGAAACTTCCAGGGAGAAAACGCCTTGGAAGTTACACACGTTTGAGAGATTCGAAATCAAATCGGCACCAAACAAAAATCGCCGCAATCCCTCATCAATACTCAATTCCTTGCCGATTTCGGTTCATTTAACCGGACACTACTGATGGGATCTGGCAACGGAATAAGGCCTGTTATGAACCGGCTGCCTGCAAGGTGGCCGCCAACTGCGCCAAAGTCGCTGGCAACGTATTGGGCAAGGCGTGCACCGGCGCGGCCGCGTAATGCACAAAATGTTGCGCCATGGATTGTTCGTATTTGGGGTCGTAGTGTTGGCTGAGCAGTTGCTCCACCACCGTTGCCACATCGGCCGCATCACCTGAGCGCGCCAGCGCTTGCCATTGCGCGATGGTGGCGCGCCCCCGCAGCGCGGTCAGCGTGGACAAGCGTTCACACAACAACTCGGTGTCTTGCACCAAAAAGGCGTAGTCGCGCAGCAGCAAGGCCACGCGCTCGGGCAGTGGCAGGGTCAAGGTGAAACAAGGGCTGGCGTGCATGGCCGTCACCAAGGCGTCTGGCAAGGTGAGTTTGCCCAGGCGCTTGCTTTCGGCCTCGACATACACCGGCTGCGCCGGATTGAAGGTGCGCAGGGCTTGCCACAGTTGTGAGTCAAAGCTTTTTTGACTGGGCTGAGGCCGGCCCGGTATCAAGCCCAAAACCGAGCTGCGGTGTTGGGCCAAGTTTTCCAAGTCCAACACTTGCGCGCCCGCGCGGGCCAAGGCGTGCAAGGTGTGGGTTTTACCGGTGCCGGTGCGGCCACACAAGACGCGCCACTGCAGCGCGGCGATGGTGTGGGGCAAGTCGTCCAGCAAGGCGTTGCGGTAGGCTTTGTAGCCGCCTTCGACCAAGGTGACGCGAAAACCGATGGCGCCCAAAATGGTGGCCAAAGCGCCGCTGCGGTTGCCGCCGCGCCAGCAGTACACCAAGGGTTGCCAATTTTTGGGCGTGTCCAGCAGTTCGCGCTCGATGTGACGGGCCACGTTGCGGGCCACCAAGGCGGCGCCGCGTTTTTTGGCTTCAAAAGGGCTTACCTGCTTGTACAGCGTGCCAATGGTGTGGCGCTCTTGGTCATTGAGCGAAGGCCAGTTGATGGCGCCGGGGATGTGGTCTAACGCGTACTCCGACTCACTGCGGGCGTCTATGACGGCGCTGAAATCGGCCAGGCGCGCCAAAGCCTCGCGCGCGCTCACGGTGTGAATACTCATGGCGCAGCGGCCAGCAAAGGGCGCAGCGTGGGCCAGACGTTGTTCAGCAGCAAGGGCTGGGCGGCGGCGGTGGGGTGTATGCGGTCGCGTTGAAACCACTTCAAGGGGTCGTCGGCATCGGCCACGCCTTTGAGCAAAAACGGCACCAAGGCGGTTTTTTCGGTTTGGGCCACTGCTTCAAACAAGCGGCTAAAGCGCTCGGTATAAGCACTGCCGTAGTTGGGCGGCACTTGCATGCCGATGAGCAACACTTGCGCGCCTGCGCCGCGCGCGGCTTGCGCCATGGTGCGCAAGTTGCGCTCGGTCATGGACAGCGGCAAACCGCGCAAGGCGTCGTTGCCCCCCAATTCAATGATGACCACGGTGGGTTGGTGTTGTTGGAGCAAATTGGGCAAGCGCGAGCGGCCGCCCGATGTGGTGTCACCGCTGATGCTGGCGTTAACCACACGGGCTTTGGGTTGGTCTTTTTTGATGCGTTGCTCGAGCAAAGCCACCCAGCCGCTGCCGCGCGGCAAGCCGTATTCGGCGCTCAAGGAGTCGCCGACCACCAGCACAACGGGCTCTTTGGCCCAGGCTGAATGGGCCCACAAACCCAGCAGCAACAGCAACAAGGTAAAGTGGCGCATCCAGCGAGGCTTTGCTGCGCCTTGCGCTATCCAAGATTGACACAACATGGTTTTAAATACTCCACAAACGGGTGATGGTTTTCATGCTGGCACGACGCCGGAGCCGGCGGCGGCCATGGTGGCTGTGGCGGGAGTGAGCAAGACCGTGACCGACTCCAGTGGCAGCCTCACGATTTTGCGCGACATCGGCTTTGAACTGCAGGCGGCGCAAACCGCTGCCATTGTTGGCGCATCGGGTTCGGGCAAAAGCACCTTGTTGTCCATTATCGCGGGCTTGGACGTGCCCAGCAGCGGCTCGGTGCACATCGATGGCGTGAACTTGTTTAACCTCGATGAAGACCAGCGCGCTGCGGTGCGGGCGCAAAAACTCGGTTTTGTGTTTCAGAGCTTTCAACTGCTGGGCAATTTGACGGCGCTGGAAAACGTGATGCTGCCCCTGGAGTTGTCGGGCCACCGCGATGCGCGCAGCACCGCCGCTGAGATGTTGCAGCGCGTGGGACTGGGCCAGCGCATGGGCCACTATCCCAAGGTGTTGTCGGGTGGTGAGCAGCAGCGTGTGGCCTTGGCGCGGGCGTTTGTGGTGCGCCGGCGGTGTTGTTGGCCGACGAGCCCACCGGCAGTTTGGACTTTGCCACCGGTGAAAAAGTCATGCAATTGATGTTTGACCTCAACCGCGAGCTGGGCACCACGCTGGTGTTGGTCACGCACGACAAAGCCATTGCCGCGCAATGTGAGCGCTGCATCACCATAGAGGCGGGGCAAGTGAGCGCGTTGACCTAAAACCAACGCATAAACCAACTCGTTCACGCGAGGCGGGATAATCGGCGCATGTCCTCATCGCCTAAAGTCTTGTTTGGTTTTCACGCCGTTGGCGTGCGCCTGAAAACCGCCCCCCGCTTCCATTGTGGAGTTGTACATCGACCCGACGCGCCGCGACGCGCGCATGAAGCAGTTTGTGGCCCGTGCCCAAGAAGCGGGGCTGCGTTTGCTGGACGCCGACCCCATGCGCTTGGCGCGTTTGTGCGGCAGCCACGGCCACCAAGGCGTGGTGGCGCGGGTGCAAGCCTTGCCACAAGCGCATTCGCTCGACGATTTGTTGGACAGCTTAAGTGAGCCGCCGCTGTTGTTGGTGTTGGACGGCGTGACCGATCCGCACAACCTGGGTGCTTGCTTGCGCGTGGCCGATGGGGCTGGCGCGCATGCGGTGATTGCGCCCAAAGACCACGCCGCCGGCATCTACGCCACCGTGGCCAAAGTGGCCAGCGGCGCAGCCGAAACCGTGCCTTACTTCATGGTGACCAACCTGGCCCGCACTTTGGGTGAACTCAAAGAGCGCAGCATTTGGTGCGTAGGCACCAGCGACGACGCGCCGCGCAGCATTTACCAGATGGACTTAAAAACCCCCACCGCCTTGGTGTTGGGCGCCGAAGGCGCGGGCATTGCGCCAGCTCACACGCAAAACCTGCGACGAGTTGGTGCACATTCCCATGCGCGGCGCGGTCGAGAGCTTAAACGTCTCGGTGGCCAGCGGCGTGTGTTTGTATGAGGCCTTGCGCCAGCGCAGCGGTTAAATTGCACAGTGGGCATAGTGCCAATGGGCCAGCTTTAAACCAGGCCGAACGCCCCCAGCAGCGCGCCAGCACCCAACAGCCACAACAAGTGCAAGCGCGTGCGCCACACCACCACAGCGCAGACAGCGGTGAGCAGCCACAGCCGCCACGCGTTTGGGGTGTCGGTGTTGGCGGTGCTTAACACCCAGCCGGTGCTGAGCATCAAGGCCACCACCACAGGGGCCATGCCTTGTTTAAAAGCCCGCACCACGCGCCGCTCACGGTTGCGGTGGGCCCATTGGGTGGCGGCGTAAGTCAAGGCCGACGAAGGCAACAAAATCGCCACCATGCTCAACACCACGGCCAGCAAGCCCGTGGCCCAGCCGCCGGCATTGAGGCCTACGTTCCAGCCCAGCACGGCCACAAATAACACGTTGGGGCCAGGCGCTGCTTGGGCCAGGGCAATGGAAGAGGTGAATTGCGGATCGCTTAACCACTGCTGCTCATTGACCAAAAAACGGTGCATGTCGGGCGCAGTGACGATGGCACCACCCACCGACAGCAGTGACAAGGTGAGGAAATGGGTGAACAGGCTGAGCCAGTCAGCCGGTGAGAGTTGCAAGCTCATGGCGGCGGGGTCAATCGGAGGAGGTGTTTTGTTTTTGGGCTTGCCGGCCCAAACAGACCCAGGCCCACAGGCAGGCCGCGCTGCCCAGGCCCAGCAAGACCGGCATCAACGGCCAGCGCAACCACGCGGTGGCCACAAACGTGGCGACGACGAAGGCGGCGCAGGTGAGGCGTCCCATGGCGTTGAGCTTGAGTGCCGTCAGCAGTTTGAGGCCGGTGGCCAGAATGAGGCCGGCAGCCACCGCGCCCATGCCGCGCAGTGCGCCTTGCGTGGCGGGCACATCGGCCACGCTGCTGAGCGCGGTGGCCAGCAGCAACACCAGCACCAAAGGCAAGAGCAACATGCCGGCCAGCGCCGTCAGTGCGCCGCTCAAACCAAAGTAGCGCCCGCCCAACATCAGCGACAAATTGACCACGTTGGGGCCGGGCAGAATTTGTGCCACAGACCACTCTTCTAGGAATTGCTCGCGCGTGAGCCAGTGTTTTTTTTCAACCAGGTCGCGCTGCACCACCGCCATGACGCCACCAAACCCTTGTAAGGCCAACAGGCTAAAGGCGACAAACAATTCGGTGCGCGATTGGGGGACGGCTGGCGCGGCCGTGATCACCGATGGTGCGCTCATGAGTCCTCGGCGTCGGGCGTGCTGGCTTGGTTGGCTTGCTCGATGGCGGTCAAAATTTCCGCGCACAGCGGCTCACTTTCGTCAAGCCACTGCTGCAAAGCGGGGGGGTAGTCATCGGGAGCGTTGCTGCGCCAGCGCCGGCGCGCTTGCCGGGCCAGCGTGCGCAACTGCCAAGCGGCTTCGGTGGCCAGCAGCGACAACTCGCGCGGCAGCAAGGGGTCGTTGCCGTTGTCGCCCAATTGCGCCAGTTGCTCTGGCGTGAGGCCGGCTTCAATCAAACTGCGCTGCAGTTGTACCAATTGTTGGGTGATGATGGTCAAGCCTTGCTGGCGCTCAGGGGTGATGCCGGGCAAGGTGTTGACATCGGCGGGCCAGTGTTGCACCGAGGCATGAATTTTTTGCAGATACGCCTGGGGCTGGCTCAGGGGTTGAATGTCATGACTGCCTGGGTCTTCCTCGGGGTGCAGCAAGCCGAGCACACGCGCAATCATGTCACGGTCAAAGCGGTGGGTGTTCATGCGCAGCAACACCGACAAGCGCAATTCACCGCCCGAGTGATGACCGCCGACGATGGCGGCCACCGTGGTGCTCAGCGCCAAGGTGCGCCCCATAGGGCTGAGCTGCTCTTTGGTCAGGTTGCGCGGGTAGCCCGAACCGTTGTCGCACTCGTGGTGCTCCAGTACGGCGCGTATGACGTCTTTAGAGAATTCGATGTGGCGCTCCAGCAAGCGGGCGCTGATGATGGGGTGGCTGTAGAGTTGGCGGCGCAATTCGCGGGTGAGCTCGGCGCTGGGGTCTAACAACACCGGGTCCAGGTGCAGCATGGCCATGTCGTGCAGCAAGCCCATGGAGGCGGCCACGCCCAAATCAAACCGCAAGGTGGTGGGGTCATAAACCATCCACATGGTGGTCCAGGCCGAGCGCAAGCTGTAGTTGTACAGCCGGGGGTGCAGTTCACGCGCGAGCGTGAGTTGAAACGACAGCGGCGTGGGTAGCGGCAGCTTTTCTATGATGTCCAGCCAAACGGTGGTTTGTTTGCGCCGAGGCCATGCGCCGGTAAAACGGGTGCAGCGCCAACATGGCTTCCAGGTCGGCGCGCAAGCTGCGGCCGGTGACGGCGTTTTCGGTGCTGACCGATTGCTCCAGCGGCGTTTGCAGCTTGTGGGCCATCAAACGCTCGTACAAATCTGGTTGACGGCGGTGCCGCGCTCGACGATTTTGACGCCTTGGGCGTTAAAAATGGCTTCGCTGGCGACCACCGAGCGCCGCGCACCCAATTCGGTCACGGCTTGGGTGAAATGCTGGTTTCCGGATTCCGACTCAGATGACATCACAACACAAGCTCAATTGCTAATTCCGCCAGTCTACATGCTCTGGCGGGCATTGGCGGAGGACACCATACAAACCCCACGGCTATAGAAGGCCACAGCGCTGTGCTGTGCCCCGAACCCGGCCGCAGCAGCGGGGGTCATTCGCGCGCTGTGATACCGGGCAAGTCGGGCGGGGTGGGCTGCACAAACGGCAGGCGTGCACGCGGTTTGGCGCCGATGGCGCCGGTGGCGGTGGCCGGGCGCACAAAGCGGCCGGCGTCGCCGTTGCGGGCTTCGTACGTCCAGTCGGGAAAGCGTTGTTTGCGCAGCGATTCGGCGCGCAAAAACAGCCGCCGGCGTTGGCTTTGCAAAATGCGTTGGTTGATGTCTTCGGGCGCCCAGTCGCTCAGCAAGCGCTGGTGCAGCGCGGCTTGGGTGTCGGCGCAAGCCGGGTCGCCGGCGCGGTTGTGCAGCTCGTGCGGGTCGTCGCGCAAGTTAAACAACAGCGGTGGCAAGCCCAAGGTGAAGATGTATTTCCAGTCGCCCCGGCGCAGCATGCGTGAAGGTGCGCACACGCCTTCGGAGGAATATTCGGACAACACGTCGTGGGTGTCGTTGTCGCTGTGCTTGTTGCCAGATTCGGCGGCCAACAAAGGCAGCAGCGATTGCCCGTCCAGCGGCTCCACCGGCTGCACGCGGTGGCCGGGTTGTGCGCGGCGGCCAAGTCCAAGAAGGTGGGCAGCAAATCCACCAATGAGCACGGCTGGCTGCGGCGTTGCTGGCTGGTTTGGCTGGGCAAGCTGATGAGCAAGGGCACGCGCACCGACCATTCGTAGAAGGTTTGTTTAAACCACATGCCGCGCTCGCCCATCATCTCGCCGTGGTCGGTGCAAAAGACGACGATGGTGTTCTCGCGCAGGCCTGCCGCTTCCAGCGCTTGCAACACGCTGCCGATTTTGTGGTCGACGTAGCTGGTCATGGCGTAGTAGGCGCGGCGCGCGCGGCGCACGTGCTCGGGCGTGATGGTGTGGCGGTCTTGGCCGTGCGCCAGGTACAGCCATTGGCTGTGCGGGTCCAATTGCTCGTAGGGAATTTCAGCCACCGTGGGTGGGGCAATGTCGGCGTCGGCGTAAGCGTCCAATACGCTTGCGGGGCCACAAACGGCGGGTGCGGGTGGGTGAAAGAGACGGTGAGAAAAAACGGATCGGCATCCGGGCCTTGGCGGGCCAAGTCGTAGATTTTTTGCACCGCCATGTGCTCAACTTCTTCGTCGTAGTCGATTTGCATGTTGCGCACGCAGGGGCCGGCGTCGACCACATGGCCCATGCCCACGCCCGGTGGGGCGGTTGGCCGGGCCTTTGGACCAGTCGGGCACCCACAGAAATTCGGACGGGTAGATGTCGGTGGTCAAGCGCTCGTCAAAGCCGTGTAATTGGTCGGGGCCGACAAAGTGCATCTTGCCCACCAAGCTGGTTTGGTAGCCCGCCGCGCCCAGGTAGTGGGCCATGGTGGGGATTTCCGAGGGCATTTCGCAGGCGTTGTCAAACGCGCCCATGGCGTGGGGCAAGCGCCCGGCCAGCATGGAGTAGCGCGAAGGCGCGCAAATGGGGAAGTTGCAATACGCGGCGTCAAACACCGTGGCGCGCGGCGGCCAGTGCCGAGAGCGCGGGCGTTTGCACCACCGGGTGGCCGTGAAACGGCAGCGCCGGCGCGGCCAGTTGGTCGGCCATTAAAAAGAGGATGTTGGGGGATTGGGCGGTCACGTGGGTGGGCCCCCGGTCGGGGGTGCTGATCAGGTTAGGTCAGTTGGATGTTGGCTTTGCGCATGACTTTAGTCCATTTGGCGATCTCGTCGCTGACGACTTGGCGCATTTGCTCTGCGCTGGCGGTGCGCGGCTGCATGGCGCGGCTTTCAAAGCGTTTGACCACGTCGGCTTGCTGCACGGTGCGGGTGATTTCGGTGTTGAGCTTGTCAATCACCGCCGCTGGCGTGGCAGCAGGGGGCAAACACGCCCAACCACTGGCTGGCTTGGTAGTCGGGCACGCCGGCTTCGGCCACGCGGGGCACATCGGGCAAGGCGGCCAAACGGCTGGCCACCGGTGACGGCCAAAGGGCGCAGCAATTTGTTGCGCACGTGGTTGAGCGAGGCGGGGGCGGTGGCAAACATCACCGATAAGCGACCGGCAATCAAATCGTTGAGGGCGGGCGACTTGTTGTAGGGGATGTGCAGCATGTCAATGCCAGCGGTTTGGCAGAACAATTCCACAAACAAATGGGCCGGACTGCCAATGCCGGGTGTGCCATAGACCAGTTCGCCGGGTTTGGCGCGGGCGGCGGCCACCACATCGGCGAGCGACTGAAACGGCGATGACGGCGGCACCACCACAATCGACTGGGTGTCGGCCACCAAGGCCACGGGG